>PVIC010058573.1:0-10342 GCA_004025085.1 Thryonomys swinderianus | reverse complement strand
CATATCAGGGGCTTCTTCTCCCCAAGCAAAAGTTGGAATTCACACCGTTTTGCTACAAAATGTCTTGCAGAGTCTGAGTGGGACGGTACTAACTGCTCAATGTGTGAATTCTTTTCAAGAGTAGGAACAGATTGATTCTCCTTGTTCCCTGTGCCTGAGGAGAACTCTGCCTGAGTATTGACATCGCGCACTCTTTGTATGGGCAAATGGTGCAGAAAGAGATGTAATGTTCTAAAACTTAAAATCTGAATCGAGAAAAGAACAAGGCCTCCGTCAGAAATCTCTTGACTCGGAGTGCTATCCCATGGGGGGATATCTCCTTTTGACCACAAGGTCCAATCAAGCGAAAGGCAACTGGAGAGATATTTGTACATTACTCCCACAAAGAGAAAGAAGTGGAATTCAGACCTGTTTCTTGTGATGTCAGTTAGAGGGACGGAGCGGAAATTAGCACCTCCGTGGTCTTAGACGTTTACCTTCAGGATGCAAGAATTTATTCCGTTAGACTTCCTTTATCTGTGGTAGTGAAAGTCCTATTGGGACGTCAAAATCCCTTGGGAGAAATGAGTCCTTGGTAGAAACGAGCACTGCTATGTGTTTGGAGCGTTAGAGCCTGAAGACAGCGGTGGAAAATGCCTGTTTTCCACACAAAGTCTTGGATTACACCTAAATGAAAGATGCCTCTGTTTTCTAGCAACATCCAAGCAATTGAAAGGGAGAATGAGGGATATCAGAGGCTTCATCTCCATGAGCAAAAGCTGGAAATCACACCGTGTTTCTATAAAATGATTCTCAGAATCTGAGTGGGACGTTACTCCACGCTCACTTTGTACATTATATGCACGAGGAGGAACAAATTCTTTCTCCGTGTTCCCTCTGACTAAGGAGAACTGTGCCTTCTTATTGAAATCCCACACTCTTTGTATGGGCAAATCCTGGAGAAACAGACGTAATGTTCTGATTGTGGCAATCTGAATCTAGCAAAGCACATTGCCTCCTTCGGAAATCTCTAGAATAGGAGTGTTAGTCCACGGATGGTTACATCCTTTTGAGCTCAAACTCCGTTCAAGCGAATGCAGCTGGAGTGATATAGATAGATAGATAGATAGATAGATAGATAGATAGATAGATAGATAGATAGATAGATAGAGAGAGAGATAGAAAGATAGACAGATAGATAGATAGATAGATAGATAGATAGATAGATAGATAGAAAGATAGATAGATGATAGATAGATAGATAGATAGATAGATAGATAGATAGATAGATAGATAGATAGATAGAAAGATAGATAGATAGATAGATAGATAGATAGATAGATAGATAGATAGATAGATAGATAGGAAGACAGACAGACAGACAGACCGACAGACAGACAGACAGATTACTGCCTCAAAGAGAAACACCCAGAACTCAGACCTGCTTTTTGTGAAGTCATTTTCAGGAATGGAGTGGAAATTACTACTACCATGCTCGTTGGTGTTGATGGTCAGGAGCAAGAGGTTGTTCCTTTAGGGTACGTTTGTCTGCTGTAGTGAAAGGCCAATTATGATGTCATAATCCCATTGTAAAAACGAGTCCTGGTGCAATGCTATGTGTGTTTGGACCATTAGAGCCTGAAGACAGAGATGGAAAATGCCTGTTTTCCACATCTGAGGCCTGGATCACACCTAAAGGCCAGATGGCTGTATTTTCTAGGAGCATCCCAGCAAGGGAAAAGGAGAATCTCACAACATAAGGACTGTATCTCCCCAACCAAATGTTGCCATTCACACCGTGTTGCTACAAAACTGATTTTCAGAATCTGAGCAAGTCCGTATTCCCTGCTCCATCTATGGCTTATTTGCAAGATAGGAACCAATTGATTCTCCATGCCCCCTTTGCCTGAGAAAAACTCTGGCTTCAATTTGGAATACCATACGCTATGTCCGGTCAAATTTTGAAGAAACAGACATAATGTTCTGTAGGTTAGAATCTTCATCGAAAGAAGCACACTGCCTCCTTCGGACATCTCTCAAGTAGGAGTGCTATTCAACGGGGTGATATCCCCTGGTGACCACAAGCTCCACTAAAGCGAATGGCACCTTGAGTGATATTCGTAGATTATTCCCTCAAAGAGTAACACCTGCAAGCTAGACCAGCTTCTTGTGATGTCAGATGTAGGAACAGAGTGGAAATTAGCACATCCCAGCTCTTAGCCAGTTACCGCAAGGAAGCAACAGTTTGTTCCTGGGCCGGAGGTTAGCTCAGTAGTTCCGGCGCCTGCCTCGCAAGCGTAAGGACCTGAGTTAGATCGCCGGTTACCACATATTATGTTGGGCGTGGTGGCTCACGCCTGTAATCCCAGCACTCGGGAGGCAGAGACGGGAGGATTGCTGAATTCGCAGCGTCTTGCCTGGGCACCGTAGTGAGCTCAGGGCCAACCTGAACTACAAAGCAAGACCCTGTCTCCAAAAAGCAAAAATAAATAGATAAATAAATAAATAAATAAATAAATAAATAAATAAATAAATAAAAATAAGGAGCTTGTTCCTTTAGACTACCTTTGTCTGTGGTAGTGAAAGTCCTATTATGACATCATAACACCATGTAGAAACTAGTCCTGGCTCAAAGTTATGAGTGTTTGGACGGTTAGAGCCTGAAGACAGAGGTGGAAAATGCCTGTTTTCTACATCAAAGGCTTGGATCACACCTCATTGCCAGATTCCGCTCTTCTCTAGGAACATCGAAGCAAGTGAAAGTCAGTAGCTGGGATATCACGGGTTTCATCTCCAAAAGCAAAATTTGGAATTCACACCGTGTTGCTCTAAAATGTCTTTCAGAATCTGCGTGTTACAGTATTCCCTGCTCAACCTGTGAATTATTTTCAAAAGCAGGAACAGATTGATTCTCCATGTGCCCTGTGCTTGAGGAGAACTCTGCCTTATTATTGAAATCCCGCACTCTTTGTACGGGCAAATGTTGGAGAAAGAGACATAATGTTCTGAAGTTTAGAATCTGAATCGAGAAAAGCACAAGGCCTCCTTCGGTAATCTCTCGACTAGGAGTGCTATCCCACAGGGGGATATCTCCTGTGGACAACAAGCTCCATTCAAGCGAAAGGTAGCTGGAGATATATTCGTGGATTATTCCCTACGAATTAGATTACTCCCTCAAAGAGAAACACCTGGAACTCAGACCTGCTTCTTGTGAAGTCAGTTTGAGCGACGGAGTGGAAATTAGCAGCTCCCTGCTATTAGCCGTTTACCTCCAGGATGTAAGAATTTCATCCATTAGGATTCCTATATCTGCGGTAGTGAAAGTACAATTATGATGTCACAAACCCCTGGTACAAACAAGACCTCGTGCAGTGCTATGTGTGTTTTGAGCTTCAGACCCTGAACATAGAGGTGGAAAATGCCCGTTTTCCACATCAAACGATTGGATTTCACCTAATTGCAAGATGCCTCTCTTTTCTAGCAACATCCAAGCAAGCGAAAGGGAGAATGAGGGATATCAGCGGCTTAATATCCATGAGCAAAAGGTGGAATTCACACCGTGTTGCTATAAAATGATATTCAGAATCTGAGTTGGACTGTCCTCCTTGATCACTCTGTGCATTATTTGCACAAGTACGAACAGATTGTTACTCCATGTTCCCTCTGCCTAAGGAGAACTGTGGCTTCTCATTGAAATCCCACATCCTCTGTATGGGAAAAACCTGGAGAAAAAAGGTAATGTTCTGATGGTTCATATCTTAATTGAGAAAAGCACACTTCCTGCTTCAAGAATCTCGGAATACGAATGCTATTCCACGGGTGTATATCTCATTTTGACCACAGGCTCTATTCAAGCGAATGGCAGCTGGATTGAAATTTATAGATTACTCCCTCCACAGAAACACCTGGAATTTAGAACTGCTTATTTTGTAATCAGTTTCAAGAACGGAGTGGAAATTATTAAGAGCCTGCTTTTTGGCATTTACCATCAGGAGGCAAGAGTTTGTTATTTTAGGGTAGGTTTGTCTGTGATAGTGAAAGTCCAATTTTGATGTCATAATCCCATTGGAAAAACGAGTCCTGGCGCACTGCACTGTGTGTTTGGACACTTAGAGCCTGAAGACAGAGGTGGAAAATGAATGTTATCCACATCGCAGTCTTCAATAACACCTCATTGCCAGATGCCTTATTTTGTAGCAACATCCAAGCAAGGGCAAGGGAGAATCTGGGATGATAAGGACTTAATCTCCCCAAGCAAAAGTTGGAATTCACACCGTATTGCTATAAACTGATTTTCAGAAACTGAGTAAGTCTGTATTCCCTGCTCCTTCTGTGCCTTATTTGCAAGAGTATGTACAGATTGATTCTCGATGTTCCCTGTGCCTGAGCAGAAGTCTGGCTTCACATTGGAATCCCGCACTCTTTGTCCAGTCAAATTTTGGAGAAACAGGAGTAATGTTCTGAAGGTTAGAATCTACATCGAAAGAAGAACACTGTCTCCTTTGGAAATCTCTCAAGTAGGAGTGCTATTCCACGGGTGGATATCTTCTTGTGACCACAAGCTACATTCAAGCAAATAGCACCTGGTGTGATATTCGTAGATTACTCCCTCAAAGAGAACCACCTGCAAATTAAAGCTGCTTCTTGTGAAGTCAGTTGGAGGAAGAGAATGGAAATTAGCACCTCCCAGCTATTAGCCAGTGACCGCAAGGACGCAAGAGTTGTTTCTTTCGATTACCTTTGTCTGTGGTATTGAAAGTCCTATTATGATGTCATAATCCTGCTGTGGAAACGAGTCCTGGCACAGTGCTATGTGTGTTTGTATGGTTAGAGCCTGGAGACAGAGGTGGAAATGCCTATTTTCGACATCAAAATCTTGGATCACACCTAATTGCCAGATGGCTCTCTTTTCTAGCAACATCCAAGCAAGGGCAAGGGAGAATCTGGGATGATAAGGACTTAATCTCCCCAAGCGAAAGTTGGAATTCACACCGTATTGCTATAAACTTATTTTCAGAAACTGAGTAAGTCTGTATTCCCTGCTCCTTCTGTGCATTATTTGCAAGTGTACATACAGATTGATTCTCGATGTTCCCTGTGCCTGAGCAGAAGTCTGACTTCACATTGGAATCCCGCACTCTTTGTCCAGTCAAATTTTGGAGAAACAGGAGTAATGTTCTGAAGGTTAGAATCTACATCGAAAGAAGCACACTGTCTCCTTTGGAAATCTCTCAAGTAGGAGTGCTATTCCACGGGTGGATATCTTCTTGTGACCACAAGCTCCATTCAAGCAAATGGCACCTAGTGTGATATTCGTAGATTACTCCCTCAAAGAGAACCACCTGCAAATTAAAGCTGCTTCTTGTGAAGTCAGTTGGAGGAAGAGAGTGGAAATTAGCACCTCCCAGCTGTTAGCCAGTGACCGCAAGGACGCAAGAGTTTGTTCCTTTCGATTACCTTTGTCTGTGGTAGTGAAAGTCCTATTATGATGTCATAATCCTGCTGTGGAAACAAGTCCTGGCACAGTGCTATGTGTGTTTGGACGGTTAGAGCCTAAAGACAGAGGTGGAAATGCCTGTTTTCGACATGAAAATCTTGGATCACACCTAATTGCCAGATGGCTCTCTTTTCTAGCAACATCCAAGCAAGTGAAAGTGAGTAGCTGGCATATCAGAGGCTTCTTCTCCCCAAGCAAAAGTTGGAATTCACACCGTTTTGCTACAAAATGTCTTGCAGAGTCTGAGTGGGACGGTAACTAACTGCTCAATGTGTGAATTCTTTTCAAGAGTAGGAACAGATTGATTCTCCTTGTTCCCTGTGCCTGAGGAGAACGCTTTCTGATTATTGACATCGTGCACGCTTTGTACGGGCAAATGTTGGAGAAAGAGATGTAATGTTCTAAAAGTTAAAATCTGAATCGAGAAAAGAACAAGGCCTCCTTCAGAAATCTCTTGACTAGGTGTGCTATCCCACGTCGGGATATCTCCTTTTGACCCCAAGCTCCAATCATGCGAAAGGCAACTGGAAAGATATTTGTACATTACTCCCACAAAGCGAAAGAAGTGGAATTCAGACCTGCTTCTTGTGAAGTCAGTTAGAGGGACAGAGCGGAAATTAGCACCTCCCTAGTCTTAGCCGTTTACCTCCAGGATGCAAGAATTTGTTCCGTTAGACTTCCTTTATCTGTGGTAGTGAAAGTCCAATTAGGACATCAAAATCCCGTGGGAGAAATGAGTCCTTGGTAGAAAGGAGCACTGCTATGTTTTTGGAGCGTTAGAGCCTGAAGACAGCGGTGGAAAATGCCTGTTTTCCACACAAAGTCTTCGATTACAACTAATTGAAAGGTGCCTCTCTTTTCTAGCAACATCCAAGCAATTGAAAGGCAGAATGAGGGATATCAGAGGCTTCATCTCCATGAGCAAAAGCTGGAAATCACACCGTGTTTCTGTAAAATGATTTTCAGAATCTGAGTGGGACGTTACTCCACGCTCAACTTGTACATTACATGCACGAGGAGGAATAGATTGTTTCTCCATGTTCCCTCTGCCTAAGGAGGACTGTGACTTCTTATTGAAATCCGGCACTCTTTGTATGGGCAAATCCTGGAGAAATAGACGTAATGTTCTGATTGTTGGAATCTGAATCGAGCAAAGCACATTGCCTCCTTCGGAAATCTCTAGAATAGGAGTGTTAGTCCATGGATGGTTATATTCTTTTGAGCACAAGCTCCGTTCAAGCGAATGCAGCTGGAGTGATATAGATAGATACATAGAGAGATAGATAGATAGACAGACAAACAGACAGACAGACAGACAGACAGACAGACAGACAGACAGAAAGACAGACAGATAGATTACTCCCTCAAGGAGAAACACCCAGAACTCAGACTTGCTTTTTGTGAAGTCATTTTCAGGAATGGAGTGGAAATTACTACTACCATGCTCGTTGGCGTTGACGGTCAGGGGGCAAGAGTTTGTTCCTTTAGGGTGCGTTTGTCTGCTGTAGTGAAAGTCCAATTATGATGTCATAATCCCATTGTAAAAACAAGACCTGGCGCACTGCTATGTGTGTTTGGACCATTAGAGCCTGAAGACAGAGATGGAAAATGACTGTTATCCACATCTTATGCCTGGATCACACCTAAAGGTCAGATGGCTGTATTTTCTAGCAGCATCCCAACATGGGAAAAGGAGAATCTCACATCATAAGGACTGTATCTCCCCAACCAAATGTTGCAATTCACACCGTGTTGCTACAAACTGATTTTCAGAATCTGAGCAAGTCTGTATTCCCTGCTCCATCTATGGCTTATTTGCAAGATAGGAACCAATTGAATCTCCAAGCTCCCTGTGCCTGTGCAGAACTCTGGCTTCAATTTGGAATCCCATACGCTATGTCCGGTCAAATTTTGAAGAAACAGACATAATGTTCTGTAGGTTAGAATCTTCATCGAAAGAAGCACACTGCCTCCTTCGGACATCTCTCAAGTAGGAGTGATGTTCCATGGGGTGATATCCCCTTGTGACCACAAGCTCCACGATAATGAATGGCACCTGGAGTGATATTCATAGATTACTCCCTCAAAATGCAACACCTGCAAGCTAGACCAGCTTCTTGTGATGTCAGATGTAGGAACAGAGTGGAAATTAGCACGTCCCAGCTCTTAGCCAGTTATCGCAAGGAAGCAACAGTTTGTTCCTGGGCCGGAGGTTAGCTCAGTGGTTCCGAAGCCTGCCTCGCAAACGTAAAGACCTGAGTTCGATCCCCGGTAAACACATATAATGCCTGGCGTGGTGGCTCACGCCTGTAATCCCAGCACTCGAGAGGCAGAGATGGGAGGATTGCTGAGTTCGCAGCGGCTTGCCTGGGCACCATAGTGAGCTCAGGGCCAACATAAACTACAAAGCAAGACCCTGCCTAAAAAGCCAAAATAAATAAATAAATAAATAAATAAAAGAGTTTGTTCCGTTAGACTACCTTTGTCTGTGGTAGTGAAAGTCCTATTATGACATCATAACCCCATGTAGAAACTAGTCCTGGCACAAAGTTATGACTGTTTGGATGGCTAGAGCCTGAACACAGAGGTGGAAAATGCCTGTTTTCTACATCAAAGGCTTGGATCACACCTCATTGCCAGATGCCGCTCTTCTCTAGCAACATCGAAGCAAGTGAAAGTCAGTAGCTGAGATATCACGGGTTTCATCTCCCCGAGCAAAAGATGGAATTCACACCGTGTTGCTCTAAAATGATATTCAGAATCTGAGTTGGACTGTCCTCCATGATCACTCTGTGCATTATTTGCACAAGTACGAACAGATTGTTTCTCCATGTTCCTTCTGCCTAAGGAGAACTGTGGCTTCTCATTGAAATCCCACATCCTTTGTATGGGAAAACCCTGGAGAAACAGACGTAATGCTCTGATGGTTCAAATCTGAATTGAGAAAAGCACACTGCCTGCTTCAAGAATCTCGGGAATACGAATGCAATTCCACGGATGTATATCTCATTTTGACCACGAGTTCCATTCAAGCGAATGGCAGCTGGAGTGAAATTTATAGATTACTCCCTCCAGAAGAAACACCTGGAAATCAGACCTGCTTATTGTGAAGTCAGTTTCAGGAATGGAGTGGAAATTATTAATAGCCTGCTTTTTGGCATTTACCATCAGGAGGCAAGAGTTTGTTATTTTAGGGTAGGTTTGTCTGTGATAGTGAAGGTCCAATTATGATGTCATAATCCCATTGGAAAAACGAGTCCTGGCGCACTGCTCTGTGTGTTTGGACGCTTAGAACCTGAAGACAGACGTGGAAAATGAATGGTATCCACATCAAAGTCTTGGAGAAAACCTCATTGCCAGATGCCTCTATTTTCTAGCAACATCCAAGCAAGGGCAAGGGAGAATCTGGGATAATAAGGACTTAATCTCCCCAAGCGAAAGTTGGAGTTCACACCGTATTGCTATAAACTGATTTTCAGAAACTGAGTAAGTCTGTATTCCCTGCTCCTTCTGAGCCTTATTTGCAAGTGTACGTAAAGATTGATTCTCGATGTTCCCTGTGCCTGAGCAGAAGTCTGGCTTCACATTGGAATCCCGTACTCTTTGTCCAGTCAAATTTTGGAGAAACAGGAGTAATGTTCTGAAGGTTAGAATCTGCATGGAAAGAAGCACACTGTCTCCTTTGGAAATCTCTCAAGTAGGAGTGCTATTCCACGGGTGGATAACTTCTTGTGACCACAAGCTCCATTCAAGCAAAGGGCAACTGGTGTGATATTCGTAGATTAATCCCTCAAAGAGAACCACCTGCAAATTAAAGCTGATTCTTGTGAAGTCAGTTGGAGGAAGAGAGTGGAAATTAGCACCTCCCAGCTGTTAGCCAGTGACCGCAAGGACGCACGAGTTTGTTCCTTTCGATTGCCGTTGTCTATGGTAGTGAAAGTCCTATTATGATGTCATAATCCTGCTGTGGAAACGAGTCTTGGCACAGTGCTATGTGTGTTTGTACGGTTAGAGCCTGGAGACAGAGGTGGAAAATGCCTGTTTTTGACATCAAAATCTTGGATCACACTTAATTGCCAGATGGCTCTCTTTTCTAGCAACATCCAAGCAAGTGAAAGTGAGTAGCTGGCATATCAGGGGCTTCTTCTCCCCAAGCAAAAGTTGGAATTCACACCGTTTTGCTACAAAATGTCTTGCAGAGTCTGAGTGGAACGGTACTAACTGCTCAATGTGTGAATTCTTTTCAAGAGTAGGAACAGATGGATTCTCCTTGTTCCCTGTGCCTGAGGAGAACTCTGCCTGAGTATTGACATCGCGCACTCTTTGTACGGGCAAATGGTGCAGAAAGAGATGTAATGTTCTAAAAGTTAAAATCTGAATCGAGAAAAGAACAATGCCTCCGTCAGAAATCTCTTGACTCGGAGTGCTATCCCATGGGGGGATATCTCCTTTTGACCACAAGGTCCAATCAAGCGAAAGGCAACTGGAGAGATATTTGTACATTACTCCCACAAAGCGAAAGAAGTGGAATTCAGACCTGCTTCTTGTGAAGTCAGTTAGAAGGACGGAGCAGAAATTAGCACCTCCCTGGTCTTAGCCGTTTACCTCCAGGATGCAAGAATTTGTTCCGTTAGACTTCCTTTATCTGTGGTAGTGAAAGTCCAATGAGGACGTCAAAATCCCTTGGGAGAAATGAGTCCTTGGTAGAAACGAGCACTGCTATGTGTTTGGAGCGTTAGAGCCTGAAGACAGCGGTGGAAAATGCCTGTTTTCCACACAAAGTCTTGGATTACAACTAATTGAAAGATGCCTCTCTTTTCTAGCAACATCCAAGCAATTGAAAGGGAGAATGAGGGATATCAGAGG
>PVIC010058572.1:0-10345 GCA_004025085.1 Thryonomys swinderianus | reverse complement strand
AAGCAAGCAAGCAAGCTCCAGGAAGAGATAAACACCAGGATTATCCTATAGGGAAAGTAAAGTGGCTAGAAAGAAAAGCATGTAAGAAAGGGAAAAATCTTAACTATCACTAGTCACTTTGCTGAGGACTGAAAGTTTGTGTCCTCCCTACTTCAGAGATTGGAAACCTCACCTTCTGTGAGATTATAATGAGGTTGTGACACTGGGTCCTCCATGCATGGAATTAGTGAATTTATAAGGAAAGAGCAGAGTTGCTCTCTGCTTTCTTCCGTGTGATGACACAAAGGAAAGTGGCTACGTGCGAACCAGGAAGTGAAGCCTTCGCCAGACACGAAATATGCTGGTGCCTTGATCTTGGGCTTCCCAGCCTCTCAAACTGAGAAATACATGTTCATCGTTAGAGCCTCATGCTCTGCAATACCCATAGCAGCATCTAAAGACAAGACATTATCATACACTCTTTTATCTACCTTCTTTTCCCAGGCCCTGTTAAATACTCCTTTGAGTCTGCCTGCTTCCTTGAGGCCTTGATTGCTCTTCTGGTCCAGAGGCTCTTGCTGGCATCCCTGTTAAGTATCTATCTCTGCGTTCCTCCCATTCCTTTCACAAGAGCAGGGTTTCTTCACTAGTCTTTGCCTGATGCCTGAATCCAGTTACTCTTCGGTCATTTTTGAAGTGTCTACTATGTGGGAAGACACTGTGCCAAATACACACTAAGATAGGGAGAGTAGGAATGGTCAGCTCTGGGCGCAAAGTACTACCTTATAGAGAATATAAAAACAATGAAACTAACTGCACGTCCTTCTCCTTTGTATGATCACCTTAGGAAGGCAATCCTAAACACTCTCAGCAATAAAGATTCCTGTCCTCCAACCCTTCCTGTCCTTGGAATGCTGCTGCTCACTGGGACAATTCAAATGCAATTTGGTCCCAGCCCTCCTGTTGCTTGTAGTGTAGTGGGGACTGTGACAGCTACATGTCATAAGAGTGTGACAAGAAACCAACGTAGAAAGAGGGTTTGAAAAGAAATGTTAGAGGAGCTTTACTGTGCAGAGCCAGAGCTAGGATGCTGTTACTTGAAGAACAGGGAACCACCACCAATGCTCAGGGCCAGGATGCTTGCTAGAAGCAGGAGACTACAAACAGCTCCCAGTGGCTGGGGGCAAAGACCCAAAAGGCAAGCAGCCTAGAGGCAGAGGATCAGACCAGAGGGAGGCGAGAAATCAGTTACAGAAGAGTATTTATTCCTCTGCCAATGAGAAGCTAACAAAAGGCTCCTTTTCTTTCTTCGCTTTACAACCTTATTGAGATAAAATTCAAATATTAGACAATTTACTCATTTGAGGGTACAATTCAATGACTTTTACTATATTCACAGAACTGTATGTTCATCAACTAAATCCCTTGGCAATCTTTTCATAATCTCTAAAAGAAACCCTGTGCCCCTAAACTGTCACACTCTAATCCTCCTTCTGGGTATATAAATAGAAGCAGCAAAGAGGTTTTAAACAGAAGGCTAAAAAAGTCAGAATTCTATTATTAAAGGAACACTCTAATATACCTTCCCACCTAGGTCCTAGGTCCAAAATGGCTCCCACAAACACATTAATTCGATCATCCTTGTGATGTGAGTGTGAGAGCCTACCTTGGCCCTAGGACACCATCTGCAGCACCCAGATGCTCCCACTTCCACACCTGGCCCACCCAGGCCCAACGATGGCTCCCTGCCTTGCCAAGAAACACTAGGCAGAGGGCCTGACCTCTGGCAAGTTCACACGTTTGGGTTTTCTCCTACTGCCTGGACCAGGCAGATCTTCTTCCCAAGCATTCTGACCTGGCTGGTTCTCTTATCTGGGGGTCAGTTTGTTTCAGGACAGAACAGGGAGGGATAGGTCATTTTATCTGGCTTAACAGCTAGCACCATCATCCCCCTCCCCAAACTGAGAAGAGCTGGAAAGGCTGGGGCTATCCCAGGGCTGAAGCCTTCCAGTGCTCAGGAATGCAGGCCTGCGTGAAAAAGGGTCCAATATACTGAGGGTCAAGCCTACTATAAACCCTTCCTGCAGAATCTTCAGAGCTCATAGGGCTTAAGGATAAATTATATCTTAATCACCATCTCAAGATGAATGGAGAAGATTTGAGCAGCAATCACCTGGAGGATGAGAGTGGGGGCATAAGATGAAGGTAAGACGGAAAGAAAATGCACACAGGATGACAGCAAAATACTGAGTAGCAGAAACATCTAAATTCATAGAGGCATCACTGTAGAGCAAATGCATCTTCTTGTTCTCCATTCTCTCCAACTGGATGGACCTTTAAGAGTTTGGGGGGTTTTATTATTTGTTTTGGTTTTTTTTTTTTTCTTTCTTTCTGTCAGTATTGAGAAATAAACTGTGGCCTTTGTTCTGAATTACATCCTTAACCCATTTTGTAGATTTTTTTTTTTCTTTAAGGTACAGAAGACTGACCTCATCACCTTGCACTTGCAAGGCAGGTGATACTACCACTGAGCCAGATCCCTGGCCCTGATTTCATAGTTTCTGAAACAGGGCTTTGCCAATCGCCCCAGGCTGTGCTTAAATTTTCAGTCTTCCTTCCTCTCTGCCTGAGAGTGCTGGGGTTATAGGCATGTGCCACTAACCTCACCTTCATTATGTGAAATATTTATAAGAGAAAATAGCTCATCAGGGTTGGCTCTCTTGCACCAAAAAGCCAGGCCCCTGCTCCTGAACTTGATCAACTGGAAGGCTACAAACTGTTACAACACTTCTAAACACTTCTATCACACCCTCTAAACAGGGTGTGGTATGAACTTCAGCTGGCTATGCATTTTCTGAGTTTGGACTGCCCCAGGAGTAAACCTACAGCAAGACTTGCAAAACACTAAGTCATTGTGGTAGTCAGGTGTTCACTGCTGTAACAAACAGCTTATAGGAGGAAAGATCTGTTTTGGCTCATGGTTCCAGAGGTTTCGGGCCCTGGTAACTTGACTCCATCATTTCCAGTGGTGAGGTAAGAGACTATGATGAGGCAACCTGTGAACTTTCAGAAGCAGAGAAAAGCAAAAGCCTGTGTTGATTTGCTTCCTCCTTCTTCCTCTTTTTTTCTATCCAAGTTCCTATCCTATTGGATGGTGCCACCCACTCTCCCTTTTTGCTGTCCCATATGCCAATCATCTCTGGAAATATCGCCACAGACACACACAGAAATGTACTTTACTGATCTCAGTATCTGTCAGTCCAATCAAGCTGACCATCAAGAGTAATGCACACAATCATCTCAGATTTTTAGCAAGCACCTTCAAAACTGAGATGCCCAGGGAAGAAAAGTAGCACTACGCGAGAAGTACTCTGTAACAGAAGTACAGGTTTCTAGTACAGTACAGAGCCCTGAGTTCTGGACCTGGATTCTAGACTGGCCAAGAGTCCACTGGTCTTCTCCTCTATAAAATGAAGAATTTGAATTATGAGAGATTAAAGAACACTTCTGACTCAAATTTTACGTACTTTACTGCACTAAAGTAAATGGTACATTATTTGGGTATGAAATTTCTCAGGAAAAAAATGAGACAAAGATATTCATGGTAACAACATTGTTTGAGTGGATACCATGAACTCTGGCAAAACACTTCATACTAACTTGCTAATTCTTTGGGTTCCCATAGCAATCCTATCATAGGGTAATACCAACAGCTCCAATCTACTAATGAAGGTACCAGATCACAGAAAGATAAGTGGTCAACCACTACATTTCTCCTTGGATCTCCTGGAGGCCTCTCCAGTGTAACAATTCCAGAACTGAATGTTTGTCTCCTTTTCCAATTTTCTTCTGTTTAGAAAATGCCAGCTCCACTATTTCAAATATCCTGGCTTCCTTTCTTCATTCAGGTCTCTGTACCTTATCAAAAAGGACTTTTTCTGACAAAATGAATTAGCATCTCACATCTGTGTCCCTCTGTCTCCATTTGTTTTTCTCCTTAGTATGCATCTACCCCTGACATATTTTATAATACTGGTTTATTTTAATGCCTCTTTCCTCCTCCCACAGGGAAGCTCCATAAAGATAAAAATGGTCCACTCTGTTCACTCTTAAATCTCCAGTGCCTAGAAAAGTCCCTGACAGTTAACAGGTCACTAATTCCAGAACCCTGGGAGGGAGAGGCAAATTTAATCCCATCTTGGACAGTTTGGCAACTTAGTAAGACCATGAGTCAATAATAATAGTAAAGGAGCTGAGGATGTAGCTCAGTGTGAAGGCTGTGGGTTCGGTCCCAAGGATCACTCTGCAGACAGAGGTAACCCTCATTCTCTGAATCTATTTTCTGAGATTTCCCAGAACAGTGAATTTGTGGATAACAAGAGCATGTAGTCTGTTACATTGATGGGAAAAATAATGCCTTCTCTATGTCACCTATGTTCCCTAGACACATATAACACAATCCACTGTGAGGATTTCTGCATAACAGACATTTTAAACAGCAATTACCTAATTATTTGAGTCTTAATGAAGTCATTAGTGGGTATGGTTGTGTGTGGTATTAAGTAATACTAAAAGAATTACATTTTCCTTCTACTCTGAAACTGTATACTGTAATTTAAATAAACAGTAACATGATTTGTTAATGATAAATAATGAGTGAAAATACAATTATGAGAATCAACTTTTAAAAAATGATTATTTACTGAATGAAAAGTTACCAGCAAGAGATGAAAGTCACTGCTACTGACATGATCGTGGGGAGAGATAGTGAACACCAAAGTGAGCAGGGGAGGAAAGCGCGAAACCCTCAGTCCCAGGTGCGCTCATTTCCCAGCTGGGCAATTCCCTACGCATTCGGAGGCAGTCCTCACTTCTCGGCACTCGAGACTGGAAGCGCATGGCGACTATGAATCACTGTCAGAAGCCATAAATGAGGGAATGGGATTAAAAAACAACCCGCAGAATAGACATCTGTTTTAAGTACGTGACTATATAACATATTATACACACTGGAATAATTTTGAGACTTACAGAAAAATAAATAAAACTAATTTTTCAGAGAATGCATTTATAAACTGACAAATTAATTTGCATAATGGCAGGTCTATAAAATAGTTTAAGTCATAAATTATTTTCAAAAGTAAAATTTCTAAATATAAAAAGTACAAAGCAAAAATTTAAAAGCCCATTAGAGTAATTTGTCTGAACATTTAAAAATAATGTAAATGGAAGAAAAATAAGTATTCTTCTTTTAATCATTTATTCTAGCTAATCATTTCTAGAGTCAATCAATATCTGATATCCTTTGATATTTTTCTAAAGACAGTATCTTGATGTACTTTTAAAATTATTTCATAAAATTGAAATCTCTTTCAAAGTTGAATTATACATTTCATAAATTTGAAATTATTGGCCCTTCAATTGGCTCTTCTCTGCTGATTACTGTATTTGCAATAAAGAAAATACTCTTGGCCAGGGATTTAGCTCAAGTGGTACCGCGCCTACTTTGGAAGCACAAGGGTCAGAGTTTGATCCCTGCTACCACAAAAAAAAAAAGAAAGAAAAGAAAAGAAAGGAAATACTCTTCCCACAGATCTGTCACCTTTTAAGGTAAGAAATAATTCTGATAAATGGAAGATATCCTCAGCTCTAATCTTTCTTACTGAAATATGTTAATATTTCATTTCAAATCTTCCCATAGTTCCTTTTCTTTTTTCTTCACTGGGATAACTTTCTTTAATAAATACTTGATAAGACAAAATCCATCATACAAATAATTTCTATAATTTTTTAAAATATGTTGCTAAATGTAGATACTAAAAATCATAGGTCTCCTCAGTTTTATTTTACTGTAGTATATGGAATTTACTTAATTACAAGTAAATGGTCCATTTAAAAAATTCTTTCTATAAACCAAAAGATAATAAAATTAATTTATAGAATTCTGCCTCTGTTTTATAGCTAATTCTGTTTTCAATAGTTACATTCTTCCAAAAATCTTCAAGAGCTGAAGTCTTTTAGTTCACTATACCTTGAATCCCTGGCTACAAATTATCAACTGATTTTGAACAAATGCAAACAAAATTTAGAAGGCTCATTTGAAAAAAAGAAAGATAAAAAGGTCAGTAAATACTTGACTTATGCTTGAATTGATTTGCAAAATAACTTTTGCAAGGTTCCAACCTTTCTAAAGTCTCTGAGCATGTAAAAATGATTAAAAAGCAAATTCTTCCAGGCTGTGGCACCTTTTCAATTCAATACCATATCTATCACAAACATTTTGTAGTTGTTTCTCTATGTATAAATAGAAATAGTTATGTCTGTCAACTGTATCTTTTATTTTGTTGGGAAACTATCTCAGCTTGTTTGGGTGCAGTTATGAACCATGCACACACTACATTTAATTCCAAATACATTTCTGTTCCACAGATTTCTTAATTTAGTAATAACACTATTTTTTCTCATTTTGCTGTACTCTGCCAAAATCTATATCTGCAGTTTTCATTGAATTGTTTTTAAGTGAAGTTATAAATTACAGTGAAGTTGATGCTATATCTTCAACAGAATGAACATCCAGAAGCTTTATTTTTAGTCCATTAAGGGGGGGGGGGTTGAACCATTATTTAAATTAACTGGTTTTCTCTTGAAAAAACTGATCTAAAGTGGCATCATTTAATTACCTATGAAGAAGTTCTTCTGCTAATGGAGCCATCTAATTAATAGCTACTACTTTTCTTTTGTGCACACAAAAAAATAAAATCAAAATTAAGTAAGAACCATTTTACCTAACTACAAAGTCATACTTCACAGCATGATGAATAAACATACCTTGTACCAGGCATAATCTTTTAAAAAGTAACTTTTGAAATAACTTTTTCATATAATACTGTCTTTTAGGTTTAAAGATGGTCACTTATGCTACTACTACCTCCAGAATTTATGGCAAATATTGAAGAGGATTTGGGGTAATTTCACATTTATCATCAATATTCTTGAGAAAAGATTATTTAGGACTGACTTTTTCAATAAATGCCTTTTCTTTAGCTGGAAGGGTTTGTTTCTGTTGTGCCAAAAAATATATATAACAAGGTCGGACAATAAATAGTACCACTACACAACAGTGTAAATATAGTCATCCCTTGATATCGGGGGGGGGAATGGTTCCAAGACCCCCATTTATATTAAAATCTGTGGATACTCAAGTCCTTTATATAAAACTGGTGTAATGCTTGCACAGGATCTACACATATCTTTCTATATACTTTAAATTATTTCTAGATGATGTATAATATTTAATACAATGTAAATGCTGTGTAAATAGCTGCTATACTATTTATTTTTAGGGAATAATGACAAGGGGGAAAGGTTGTACATGTTCAATTCAGGTGCAATTTTTTTCAAATATTTTAAATCACAGGTTGGTTGAATTCATAGATGTACAACCTATGGATACACAGGGCCAACTATACATAGATTATAGATGTATACTGTACAACAGATGACAAATCACAGAGGTAACAACTGCAAGAGCACTCTCTCTGAACTCCATGTGAGGCAGCTCAGACTCTGTTTCCATACGTACTTCACATCCTCTAAGCCCAAAGGCAATAACTCCACATTGGCTTCAGGATCTCAGACAGGCTGAAGAGCCACACACCATCAGCATGTTCTCCAGGGGCAGAAGAACTGATGAGTTCTCTCGTCAAGGACTTAGCCCTAAGCTTGCTGTCCCTGGCTATAAGAAAACTCTCCTTCTGAGCCTTCCAGAAGGAATTCAACATGATAACAACTTGTCTGACCTCCAGAAGAGTAAGAGAACATATTCTGTTATTTCAAGGAATGCACTCTGTGGGGCTTATTAGAACAGCCCTAGGAAATCAGTGTACTACCCTGGCCCCTACAAAGAACATGTGAACATCCTTAAACGTGGCTGTGCCTTGCATCACACTCACATTTAAAAAAAAAAAACTTATCTCTGTGGCTTGGCAAGTTGACTCATGTGATTTAAAACAGTTTTGGACTGCTCTGAAATGGACCTAACACAGGGACAACTTCTGCCTATTTTCTTGTGGCACAAAGCCTTTGGTACTCACTTGTCTAGAGGAAGGTAAAGAAGACACCCTCAGTCATGAGGGAAGTAGGATGATACATAACCCTGTGCATCAGAGCTTCTGGAGAGACTCAAACTAATGACTCAAAGCTCATATGTGGGCCTGCTTCCCCATTCTGAATCCCTCCTCCCTGAGATACTCCTTTCCTGTAATCTTTCAGCAAATAGGTTAGTCAGCCATCTATGAATTCATAGTGTCCAAGTCATTTTCTCCAAATACCAATCTCTTCTCTGTATGCTTCTTCATTTTTTCTTCAAGGCATACTTATTGGAGAACAGTAAGAGGAATTCTTAAGGGTTGGAAAGAATAGACAGAAGATTGAGACACACTTAACACTGAGAATCAGGCATCATTCTTAGGATGCCCCCGGTGTCTTCCTGCTGCTCTGGACATCCAATCAGCCACCTTCCTTTTCATATTTCTAGACCACTCTACTTCTCATTTCCCTGTTGACACACACAAATTTTCAGGGGTATTCTCCCTTCAGTTTTTATATCTGAAATCCCACTGTATGACCCTGAGTACATTACTTAACTTTTATGTGCCTCCATTTCTTTATTTGGAAAGTAAACATACTATCATTCAGCTATCAAAAAGAATAAGTAGTGACACATGTGATAGTATGGATAAATCTCAAAAACAGCTTAATAAAAGAAGTCAGACACAAAATGCCATATATTAGATCCTTTCATTTATATGAAATGTTTGAAGTAGGTAGAGACAGGAAGCAGAGTGGTAGTGCTGGGGATGGGAAAGAGGAAAGAAAAGTAACTGTTTAGTGAATGTTAGGGGTTGAATTATGTTCCTCAAAAAAGATATGCTGAAGTCCTAGACCCAAGAGCTTGAGAGTGTGGTCATAGTTGAAAATAAGGCTTTCATAGGTAATCAAGTTAACATTGTATCATAAAGGTTGTCCTTAATCCAATATAACTGATGCCTTTATAAAGGAGGGAAATTCAGACACAGAGACAGCAGAGGGAAGACAATGTGCACAAAGACAGAAGGCCACTGATGATAGAAGCAGAAGGTAGTATAATGCAGCTGGAAACC
This sequence comes from Thryonomys swinderianus, assembly GCA_004025085.1. Taxonomy (NCBI): domain Eukaryota; kingdom Metazoa; phylum Chordata; class Mammalia; order Rodentia; family Thryonomyidae; genus Thryonomys; species Thryonomys swinderianus. The sequence continues at coordinate 1,205 of PVIC010058572.1, read as the reverse complement.
AAGGATCACCAAGTATCGCTGGCCATACTGGAAACCAAGAAGAGACAAAAAAAAAAAAAGAGAGTCTCAGAGGGAGCCTGGTCCTGCAGACCCCTTCATTTCAGACTTCAGATGGCAGAACTGTGAGACAATGAGTTTCTGCTACTTCAGGCCAGCCAATTATGGCACTTGGAACAATGGACCTAGGAAATAAACATAGTGGTTATAGGCTGTCCTTTGGGGGTGATGAAAATGTTCTGGAACTAGAGGTAGTGGTTGTATAATGATGTGATTGTACTGAGTTGTTCATTTTAAATGGCTCACTTTATTTTATGGGAATTTGAACTGAACGTATGCAAACCTGTATACACATACAACAGCTACTATAATGTTGCGAGCCCTGAATAATGCATCACAAAAGCTTAAAACTTGGTAAGAGTTATATAGTGTCCTATTTTCAGAAGTCTCTACAAACTCTCCACCTTCAGCAATTGAAGAAAGAATAACTAATTTTCTCAAACCTATTTTCTTTTCATACAGAGCATTTTAAACCTCTTCCACCAAACTATGCGACCCTGACTGAAACTTCTCCTTTTACATAAAATTATCATCCAAACAGTTTCGGGTCTCTGAAATGAATTACATCTGTCACTCATACTCTGTCCCCTGCCGCCAACTATCAAAAAAAAATATTTTGGCCCAATTTGTAAAAATTGCGATTGTTTCCATCTCATCCCACAGAGTCTGTGTCTAAAAATGAGCCTAGAGACTGAGGTACGATGATTCCGAGTTCAAGCCCTGTCTAATCAATATAGTGAGACCCTGATTCAAAATTTAAAAATTAAAAAGAGCCCAGGATGGAACCCAGGGTGAAAGTCCGAGCTCAATTCTCAGTACCTTGGAAATAAATACAACCAAAACATAAGAGCCCATTCCACTGTTACCAAAAGGCAAACACTTTCAATCGTTTTTCCGGGGGCTGTAGCACATGAGAAAGGATAATTTCAAGAAGAGACAAAGGTGAGTGGCCTCTTTGCACATTCTGCTCTTGTCACTGACACATTTCTTTTTTTTTTAATTGAATTCTTTATTGGTACAATTTATATATATCTCAAAATCACATATAACATTGGGAGATTTGTACCAGTATATGCCACAAGTTAATTCTCATTTTTACCCATATCCCTACCCACTCCCCCCTCCTCCCCCCTTTATACATGCTCTTT
>PVIC010058571.1:0-10346 GCA_004025085.1 Thryonomys swinderianus | reverse complement strand
TGTTTTCCATTTTTATTATTATTTGACTGAAGAATAATATAAGAGAAGTGTCTAAATTTTTGGTGAAGAAAAGCAGTGCCGTTGGGGCTGGGAATGGAAGAGTATGTGAACTACATTTAGGACAAGCTCTAAGTCCTGTCTGCCTATAGTGATCTTAGCTGTGTTTTTGAACTAGAAGTGGTTCTTTCTGGTCTGTAAACGGAAGTGACCTCTAGGATCACAACAAGAAAGAGAACCATTTAATAAGATTTTAGCCCAATTTTCATTGTAACGTGTGCAACGTGACCACTGCTGTGCTCTCCTTTGCTTTCAAAACATCTGGAATAGTCTTGGAAGGCTCTGGTCGGAGGCCTGGCAACAATGGTGGGACTGTCCCCTGCTCTCCCAGGCGATGCCACTTTGATTGCAATTGATCTTGCCCAGATTAGTAGCCAGAACGACAAAGGCTAAACTGTGGAGGGAATCAATTTAGTCTGAAGGGACTGATGAAGAGGAGGGAGAGAGAACCATTCATGAAGCCAGCACCTAATGAGCACTTCACAGGGGCCTACTGAAGCAAGAGTCACCAGGACAGAAAGGTAGAACTGAACCAAGGTATCCAACTTCTAACAGCCTGAGATCCGCGGGAAGACAGGACATGGAAGAGCAGAGGTAAGGGGAGTTCAGAGATGTTTTGGTTGAATGTCTGGACAGGACACAGGAATCCAGAGCTAAGAGAGATTATCTCGGCTGGAGGCTTTGTGGAGGAGGTAGGATTTGGCTTAGGAGTTCACACTGACTGACTGCCTCTCCCCCTAACATGTCTGTGTACTGCAATTTTTCAAGACGTCTCAGTCCAGCTGTAGGCAGAAGAGTGGCGATCTGGTGATCCTGTGGCCACATGGTCACGGGCTTGGGGAAGAAGATGACACCCAGCGGACAAGGTTTTTTGACTGTTGCTGAGGCCTGTTGACATTTTCGTCAGGAAAAAATAGTTTGGTGCTCAGAGACGGATTTAGAATAAAGCCAAAATTTGTCTTTGTGACTCTGAGAGTGTAATTACATACAGCTGTAGCTTTTCCAGCTCAGCTTCATCCAACAGTGCCTTGAGCTCAGCCGAAAGGACATGAGGTGCCCAACAGGGCCTCAACCTCTGCCGAGTGAGACCAGATCCCTCCCTCCCTTGTGTGAGGGGCTCGTTCCCCTGCTGAAAGACACGCCCCCCACACATCTCACGGGAAGGCACAGAAAGGAAAGAGAAACTATATGCATTTCAAAATGTGATGGGCTTAGGGCTCCGCAGTTCCAAGGATGTAAGAATGGAGGAGACAGAACAACGGCTCGCCTGACAGAAACGAGGCTGGTGCTGGTACATGAGCTCTTTGTCCTAGAACAATGATTGCTGCATGGGAGGTAATGGGCTTAGTATATTAACTTCGAAGCTGGGCACCCAGTTGCTTATCTTCCTGAGCTGCCTTCTCTGTTGTTAGCACCAGGACGCTAGGTGGAGGTCTGAGTTGCTCAGATACACGGACTGGGCCCCCAGCAGGATCACTTCAAAGCACTTGGGACAGTGAGCTCAGGGCGCTTCTCCCCGTCTTCACCAGAAACTCCTATTTCCCTTCCCTGCTGTCACTGGCAAATCCTGGTAGAGATGTGTGTCTGCCAGGACTGACTGCATGCTGTGAGGTGCCCATGTTCAAAGGGTGCATCTGTTTCTGGCCAGAATCCGTCCTCCTCTGAGCTTCGTGATACGTTTGTGGTGAGGCATTTCTTAGGCAAAGTTAGGAGCTTCCAGCAGAGTGAAAATCTTCACTGGACCAGAGAAGGGGAATGAGGATGATTGGTCATAAGGTCCCATGTCTCTAAGTCAATAGAAACCAGCTTCCTATCTGTGTTAGGAGGAGCTCAGATTCCAAACACATTTCACAAAGTATTTATTTGCACACAAGTAGTGTGGGTGTGTCCCTCACTCCCTCCAACAGGGCTCTTTTTCCTTATTCATGCTCTTGGATTTTGGTGTATGCTTTAAAGGATTATAATTAAAAACAAAAAATCACAATTTTTTTTAATAGGAAAGATGTTTTCCCATAGAATTCCATGTGGTTTACATCTGAGAATATACTCGGTCAGCATATCTGTGCTTGGGTGGGCTGGCTCTTCCCAGAGCCAAAGAGGGTATTTGTGCTCTGACTTATTTTGTTCCAATTTTAGTATATGTGCTGCCGAAGCGAGCACATCTGACTTATTTTGTATATGGATTTCACATCAGCTACACTTAAATTAGCAGGATAATGAATGTTTCAGTTTTTAATGTACATAGCCCCCTATGTGCTCTAAGCTAATATGGCTTCTATATTTTCAACAAATTCCATTTGCAAAGCATCCGCCCTTGAGGAACAGAGAAACTCCAAACTCTGTGCTCTCATCACAGCTGGATCTCCACTTCCTGGTGCTTGCAAATCCCATTACTCCCCGCGATGGAGAGTGGGCCTGAGAGCCCGGAGAAGGTCCCATCATTGTTTCCTGCTCAGCTCTAGGAGTGGAATATTCATAATTCAGCAGTGCGTCTTCTTCCCAGGAGGCTCCTTCTCCCAGGAAGCAAATATGCTCAGTATAACTTTCCCATCTTTCCAGGACAATTGCAGAGAAGAGTAATGGATACCAGGAAGGAGTTCTGGGCCCTTTGATGTATTTGAAGATTTTTAAAGAAACAGCTGCTTCATGCTGCCACTATCCTTATAGTGGTCTTCAGCAGAGGTCATCAACTAAATGTGATTCTGCTAATGATCACAGTGCTAAGTGTGACAAAGTGATGCTCCAGTGCCTCCCACTTCACACACACACACACATGCAAACACACGCACACGTACACAGATACACACAGTATATTTGAGTTCATGGCAGGGATCGGAAACCACATATCCACTTTTGATTAACTGATGATCTTTTAAAACTTCTTGACATGCCCTTAGACCTTCTACTCAGGCTGCTGCTGAGCAACCTCGCAGGATCCCCAGGGCCAAGACAGTCAGCTGGGGTAGGCACGCCACTTGGCATATACACAGGGGGCCTCTGCAAAGCCACATAGCCTGTAATTCCCACGGTGGAAGTCCAAGAGAGACAGGGGAAATAAATACATCTCACTTGAAGTGCAGTCTAACTAACTTGTCAGAGCTCCCTTTGGAAGAAACTAGCTTAAAATGTCCCTGGGAGCTACTGCAATGGAGTCCAGTGATCACCCTGAGAAGGTACAGGGTGGCAATCATTACAGGCAAGGTCAAATGGGACCAAAATGCTCCTAGCATGACCAAGGTCGTTGCTCAAATAGGCAGTCATTCGGAGGGGAGCTTTATAAGTACAGTCTGTGTCTAAGTGGGGGATTTAAAGTTTATCCTTTAAAAAAATCGTTCCCAGTGGTGACCATCTCATGAGCCACAATGAGAGTTTCCAAGCAACCAAAAGCAACAAAGGCAAGTTTCAAGAAGTTCATTAAAACCCACAGCTGCAAGGCTCACTCTGATGCTCTCCACCCTAGTGGAAAAGACAATGAGTTGTCCCCTGTCTCCACCCTGTCCTCGGCCCTCCCTCCGCACAGCCCTACAGCACTCCATTTGCACGGCTAACTTGGGCTTGGAGTACATTTGCCTTATACCACAGCTCTTAGTATATCTGTTTCCCAACTACATCTGTGGCCTTCTAAAGGCAAGAAGTATATTTTATTTATCTTCTCACTAACTTAAGGCTTAAACAGTGTCTTCCTATACAGAGCAGGTAGGCCCTAAATCGACTATTATTGTGAGTTGGTGATCTCTGCTACTTAAGTTCCAAGCTTCTTTTAAGACCTATTTCAAAAACTCATTTTCTGAGAAGTCTTATCTTCATGTGCTGTTGTTTCCTCTGAATTCTACAGAAGGTTTTGTACCTCTTTAGTGGAACTTGCTGTACCTTAGGTTATAGCCACTGTCTCTGCTCTTAACTCTGTGCTCCTCCAGAAAGCAAAACACATCCACCTTGTCTCTAAATTCTGCATGCAGAGATCTGCACACAGCTGGCTCCTTTATTACTCCACGAATGTAACTGAACAGCGGTTGTGTGTTCTGTTCTAGGACTGGATTGGAAGCAAATAAAACAGATACAACTTTAATGCTCCTGAAGCTCATGTCTTCTGGAGAATTTGGACAATAGGATGCCAACGCGGGGTGTTTTGATGAGGAATATCAGCCCTGAACTCCTGTGACCTCACTGAAGGAACCAAGGGAGATTTTGTAAGAGACATGGCAGGAGGTGCACATTCAGAGGGAGTAAGACAGAGATTTATATTTCAAGAAGCTGAAAGAACTTCAAACGTTCAAATTGGCTCAAGGAAAGAATGCTGTACATTGACAACTTTTCCTAGGAAAGGGAAACCCAAGTTCATGTAAATAAACTAGCAAGAGGTGCTTGTATTTCAGGTCACTTTTCACTAAATCATTCTTTCTATGTCTGCGTTTCTTCCAATAATAAATTTCTCTTTTCTCCAGGAAACCAGTCGGTGTAGAGGGAAAACATATCCAGGCATTTGGTTTATGCTTCTCATTATCCTAAAGAATGTAGCCTCTGACTGTCCATCCTTAAGAAAGATCAAAACCGACTGCCATCGAACAGGCTCTGGAGATGTGGGCAACAATTTCCGTGTGAGCACAAATTTCTGTTGGAAACAATCCTGTTTGGGGGAAATAATAGGAAGGTCAAAACTGACCAGGCCTTCCTGCAGACAGACTTTGGACTAAACTATGTTGCAAAAGAATCCTGTTTGGGAAAAATAATTGGAATGCCCTTCCTGGCTGCCTAGACTTTGCGCTCAACTCACCTTCACCTTGAAAAACAAGCACTCTGATTGTCCCACATGCTGTGATGCTTCAAGGTGGAACTGCTCCATTGCCGGTGTTTACCCTGCTTTCTGAGTCTTCGTTACATTTTTGTTACTCTAGAGGTGCTGAATAAAAGTTGTGGCAGGGTGGGGCCTGGAGTCTTTTGCTACACAGAGTAGCATGGATGAGGCCCAAGCTCAGTTTCTCTAAGCCTCGTATTATTTCGCTGTGTGCCCTCCACTCACAAGAGACTAGAACCTAAATCCAAAAGTCCTACTTACATTCCCTTCCTCTGGATCCCACAAATTCCAAATATGACCTGGGAAGAGTTGGTTTTAGAAAGTCAGAATCTAGAAGGCTTTTGCGTTGCCATCCTCAAAGTTTCAACCAGACAGGAGGAAATGAGAATAGGGCGACCATGTAATTCACCATCAAAATGAGGACTCTAGGGTAACTAGAAGAAGTCTCCATAATTAGGCCAATAAAACAGGTACGAACCAGAACCACTCAGGTGGATTTCTCCATGTGGTCCTTATACCCACAGCTAGAAAACCTTCACAGGTTTGGACATCTCACTACTAATGAGGCTCCAAAAATATGGGAATCATGTCTGCACTCTTCACACCTAGAAATCAGGTATTGCTTCTGTAATTATAAAATTTCTAAATTCTGGACAACTGCACAATTTCTACGAGTCAATGTAACTAACTCTCCTCCTCTCTCTCCCCCTCTTCCTCTTTCTCTCTCCCAGGTACATGCGGATAACTAGAATCCTAGTGGCCAAAGTCTTGGCCTCTCCTTTTGTTTGACTCCAACTCAAAAATCAGTTTTATCTTCACTGAAATTAAGGGAAAGAAGGAGCTTCAAATATACAAGTAACAACATTTGCACTTAAAAGTGGAGCACATATTAGTTCACACTACCTGAAATGCTGTGGAAAGTATCTATACTAGCAGAATACAATAAACATAATCATAGGACTTCATCAGTTTACGCTCTGAAGAAATCCAAACTTGCCACAGGGAGTCCTGCTTCTGCTAATCTTCTATAAAAAGATCTTAAGGCCTTAAAACTCTCCCTCCAGTGTTTTAGTCCAATGAATGCAAAAAGGACAAGACCCAAAGAAACTGACATTAGATAACCCCATCTCACCAAACGTTTTCTTCTGTCCTGTCTTCTCATTAACTCCGTATCTCTTCTGTCTCTTATTACTTTCTGTTTTGTGTTAGCTGTGAAACTAATACAAGATCATGAAGTGAAATCGGTAGAAGATAGGTGTGTTACCTCTCCTGCTGGTGAGCAGGCATTATGAGGGCAGGGGTGGTATTTTCCACAGCACCAGGCACAATTCGATGAGTGTAGTGGTTTCTAGGAATATTTGCTAGTTTATTTGGAAATGTTGTATGGGGAGAATTCACATTATGTTAAAATTAAATTTTCAGGGCTGGAGGGTTAGCTCAGTGGTTCTGGCGCCTGTCTCGCAAGCGCAAGGACCTGAGTTCAATCCCCGGTAACCACATATAATGCTGGGCGTGGTGGCTCACGCCTGTCATCCCAGCACTCGGGAGGCAGAGACAGGAGGATTGCTGAGTTCGCGGCGGCTTGCCTGGGCACCATAGTGAGCTCAGGGCCAGCCTGAACTACAAAGCGAAACCCTGTCTCCAAAAAGAAAAAAAAAAATTTAAATTTTCAAAGGAACTGAGATGCTGTGGATTCTTACACAACAAGTTTACTATCAGACAGTCAGGGGAACTCAGATGTTTCCCTGCTATACTCTTCATAGGTAAGTAATCCAGATATAATCAGTGAATATAAATTTGAGGGTATAGTAAGGTTGTTATATCAAAGGATTGTTAACCTAGTATAATTTTTTGAAGTCAGTAATATAAACGTTTATCAAAGGCCTTTGATGTAATATTTTATGTGTCTGAGACTCCACCCAATTATTTTATGAAGGTGTGATTGACCTACAAAAGCTTAATGTATTCATAATGTATGATGTATACAACTTGATGAGCCTGGAGAGAAATATACACCCAGAAACCATCACCAAATCAGTGCCATAAACATACACACCCTCCACTTCCAAGTATTTCCTCCACTTTCTTTATAATTTTCTGTGTGTGATAAGTTTACTTTCCTAAGAGCTACCCACTGGACAGTATCATTAACTATAGGCACAACTTGTATAGTAGATCTCTGAGACTTATTCCACTTTTGCTTCACTGTTTGCTTCTATAAGTTTGTTTTAGATACTTGTGTAGTATTTGCACCTCTGTGGCTTATCTCATTTAGCTTAATGTCCTCCAGGTTCATCTGCGGCATTGCAAATAGCCCGAGTTCCTTCCTTTTAAAGATAGAATAATGTTCCATTGTGTGTATTTACTATATTTTATTTATCTGTTCATCTGTCAATGGATATTGATGTGATGAATGTGGAAATACAGATGTGTCCTTGAGATTCTAACTATAATTCCTTTAGGTAGATACTCAGATGTGGGATTGTTTGAGCACATGGTGCATCTATTTTGAAATTTCTGAAGAACCTTTACATTATTTCTCATAGTGACTGTATCAATTTACATTCCCACCAGTAGTGCACAGGGACTCCCTTTTCTCCACATCCTCATCAACACTTGTTATAAATAACCATTCTGAGGGAGTTGATATTTCACAATCATTTTGATTTGCATTTCTCTGCCAATCCATAATTGTGAGAACATCTTCATATACCTGTTCACCACTTGTATGCCTTCTTCGGAGACCTCTCCACTCAGTTGCCCATCTGTAATTAGGTTATCTGGGGTTTCGTGGTGTTGATGTTATAGTTATTGTTCATGTTTTTGTTACTGAGTTGCAGGAGTCGCCCATGTCTTTAAGATGTGAACCCTTCACTCAATACACAGTTTACAAATATTTTCTTCCAGCCCATAGGCTGCCTCTGGATTTTATTGTTACTCTGAGTGGGCAGAAGCTTTAGGTTGCTATGGTCCCATTTGTCCATTTTTGTTTTTGTTGCCTGTGCTTCTGATCACACCCAAGAAGTCATTGCCAAGGTCAGCAGGAAGGAGCTTCCTCCACGTTTCCTTTGTGGAGTTCTACAGTTTAAGATCTCACATTCAAGCCTTTAATCTACATGGAGCTGATTTTGTGAGGGAGGTGAAAGAACATCCACCAAGGAATGAATCAGTCATCCAGCTGTTTATATATGGGGGTCCTGGGAATTAAGCACAGACATTTGCATGGAGCTATATCCTCAGCCCTTGTTTTTTGCTTTCCTTTTTTAAAATTTTGTGACAGGGTCTTGCTAAATTGCAGTGCCTGGACTCAGACTTGCTATCTATCCTCTGGACTCAGCTTCCTGGAGCACTGGGATTCCAGATGTGTCTCCACACCTGGCTCCGAAAAAATCTAAACATAGAAAGAAGTAGATATGTATATATCATGTTCATTGTTGCCTAATTTAAAGTAGTAAAAAATCAGAAACAACCTAAGCAGCCAACAATAGAAGAATGATTAATAAATTGTCAATCAATTAGAAATACACTATTACATTATCAGCAGGCAGAGTCCAAAGAAGTCTTTCTAAAAAGACAAGGATTCCGAAGGGGCCCAGGCGAGTTCTTGGCTTACTATGACATAAACGCATCTCAGAACACAACGGTGAGCAATATAGATGATTCATGAGGCACAGTTAGTAAGTGAGAGTGAGGAAGGGACTCAGACTGACCAGAGAGGACACAGCTTGGATGCAGATGGCCAGGCTGGCCCACTGACAAAGGAGGTAGGCCAGTGTTTTGGGGTTGCTGACTGTAGGAAAGTCTGGTCCGTCTGCATCTCAGTTCTGGGTCTGCAGGGCGCCTCTGGAGAAGTCCATGCCCCTGGGGGACTGCTGGCTTCAGGAGCCAATTGCCTCCCAGCAGCGGGTGTAGTCTCAGCTTTGTGAGGCTCTGCTGGAATCCAAAGTGACCGCAGCTTGGGGCTGTGGTCGGAGACTTCTGGTGTTGAATGTCCCTGCAAATCTTATCTTCTTGTCCTCAGTCTGGAAGCGGGAGGAGATAGGAAATGTAAATGTAGGGCTGATCATCCTCGTATTAACAGACTTTAGACAAATACTCCCTAAATGGTGAGCAGGCCACACACACACCAAGGGGACAAGAATCTGACCCGAAGTCTTAAGGTAACAAATGAGATGGACACAAAAGAAGACAGAGATGACAATCTTTGTTCTGCTTCTACTTACCCACTGAGTATCTATCCGTAGGCACAAAAGAAGAGTCACTGTTTTTACTAAAAGCAGGTTTTAAATTCCTGAATGCCTCAGAAGAAAACACAAACCAAGTGTTTAAGAGTGAGGACTGGGACCTGGGAGTTTGCTCCCTGTCCCCCTGAGAGGACCCCCACAGTTTCATCTGCCCACCGGTTTACTCTTTGAAATGTGGTGAGGGTGCCCGGCTCTACTGATGCACTTGTTCTGGGGTGCTGATGAGATTGGGAGGGTGAGAAGGGATGGGAGGCCACACAGCACACTTCTAATGCACCCAGTCCTGAACTGAGGCCAGGAGTGTGCTGGCCCTCTGTCTTACTCTGTGTACTCTTCATTCATCTAAGATTGCTCACAATAGAATAAATAAAAATACAAGAGAAAAACGTTGAGAGAGAACAGAGAAAAATCCGAAAGGTCACTTATGACACTTCAATTAGAAGTGATTTTTCCCCCTCCATTTTATCCTTTACCATAGGATTTTCAAGTTTACTTAATGTCAGTAAAATTCGTATCAGTAGGGAATATGTGATTCTGACACCATTTCTTCTTCTTTGAGGCACTTCTTTGAGGCAAGAGTTAGGGCAAAATTCCCATACTTAGAAAGCCGAGCACCCCACATTATTATTTGTATGTGGAGTGGGAGGTAGTGGCCCACTATAAGCAAATCAGCACTTTCCTTTTGATCAGTGGGGTGAAATGCCAAGATTTCTGTGGCTAGAAAAATGAGGGTTGGTCAGAGGTAAGTTCCACAGTGAAAAGCACCAGAAATATTCACACAGGAATATAGTTCAATTTTATATGCATTGTATTGACTTTTAAAATGGGTTTGATAAAAGAGTAATTTTAGGGACAGAGATTTAGCTCAGTGTTTCCAGTGCCTGCCTCGCAAGTGCAAGGCCCTGAGTTCGATTCTGGTAACCACATACAATGCTGGGTGTGGTAACTCATGCCCACCAGCTATCAATACCACATACCACAGTGCCTGGCGTGGTGGCTCATGCCTGTAATCCCAGCACTCGGGAGGCAGAGGCAGGAAGATTGCTGAGTTCCAGGCTTGCCTGGGCTACATAGTGAGCTCAGGGCCAGCCTGAACTACAAAGCGAGACCCTGTCTCAAAAAAGAAAAAAATAAAGGGCCGGAGATTTAGCACAGTGGTTCTGGCGCCTGCCTTGCAAGCACAAGGTCCTGAGTTCGATCCCGGTGACCACATAGAATGCTGGGCGTGGTGACTCACACCCACCAGTAAT
>PVIC010058570.1:0-10435 GCA_004025085.1 Thryonomys swinderianus | reverse complement strand
GTGGTTCTGGTGCCTGCCTCGCAAGCGCAAGGTCCTGAGTTCAATCCCGGTAACCACATGGAATGCTGGCCATGGTGACTCATGTGCACCAGCAATCAATACCACATACCACAGTGCCTGGTGTGGTGGCTCACGCCTGTAATCCCAGCACTCAGGAGGCAGAGACAGGAGGATTGCTGAGTTCACGGCAGCTTGCCTGGGCTACATAGTGAGCTCAGGGCCAGCCTGAACTACAAAGCAAGACCCTGTCTCAAAAAAAAAAAAATAGATACATAAAATAAGCAATACACAGTGAAACAAAGACTCAAAAAATCTCTTTATTGGGCTGGGGATTTAGCTCAAGTAGTACCGCACCAACCTTGAACACACAAGGGGCGGAGTTCAATCCCCGGTACTGCAAAAATAATAATAATAATAATCTCTATTTAAACAGTTCCTGGAAAAATAACTCCCCTTACGAGTTTTTGGTTTGTGTTTACTTTAATGAAAACAACCTTTTTGGCAGGTTTGTGTGGTTGCATTAGAATGAAGGGTAGAGAGAAAGTAGATTAGTAAAAAAGGTTGCAGCCGGGCGTGGTGGCTCACGCCTATAATCCCAGCACTCGGGAGGCAGAGACAGGAGGATTGCTGAGTTCGAGGCTTGCCTGGGCTACATAGTGAGCTCAGGGCCAGCCTGAACTACAAAGCGAGACCCTGTCTCAAAAAAAAAAAAAAAAAAAAAAATAGAAAAGAAAGGTTGCAATGGGAGGTAGAAACAGGAGAGATAAGAGGGAAGTAGAAAATGAAAAAGGACCAAAAGGTAATAAACATTAGAGGGATGAGGGGCAAGTGATACTTGCTGTTCCATCTAGTGGAAAAAAGGCCTAATGCCAACATTCATACTGTGCTTTGTGTGTTTTAAAAAAAAAATCTGCTTTGAATTGTTGGATTAACAATGGCTATTGATCCTTTGTCTTTTTGTTTGTTTTTAAGGGAATGGAAGAATCATTCCCTTTTATATTCTTAACACTTATAGAATTCATTTATAGCTTAAGAATTTATGTTTTGGGGCTTTGTATAAATTTACACTATTTGTTAAATTGAGAATATCCATTGTCATTATAGCCTCCTATATAATAATTTTAATATGACAAAATTAACTGGCTTTCTTGCTTATTATATATATTGGATTTTATCCCATGCTTATTAAATTAAATCCAAATTCACTTTTTTCTACTTCCTTTGTTTCTGCTTGTCTCATAACTGAGAAAAGGATAATATTATTGAATAAAGTATCCTTTCCTCTAATTTTTATGTACAGTTAGAACTTCCTTGATTTTTTGTTGGATTTTTATTCTAAAACTTTCTACTAAATATTTAATTTTCATAGACTTTTATTACTTTTGGATAGGTTGAAATACTTGCTTATTTCTTAGTATCCAAGTATGTATTAAACATTTTTAGCTTTGGGCCGGGGATTTAGCTCAGAGGTTCTGGCCCTGCCTCACAAGTGAAAAGTCCTTAGTTTGATTCCCAGTACCAAAAATAATTTTTTTCAGCTTTATTAATCCTAGAAAGGCGGCTGCTTTTTGTATATGTATCCTATAATTTTCAAGGTTTATAATTTTCAAATTTTCAAGTGTTATCTTATATCATAGAACATGTGCTTAGCATGTGCAAAGTTTTGGACTCAATCTAGCCATAACTGGGAGAGGAAGAAAGAGTCAGGTTACAAATTGAAAATAATAAAATTTAATTCTTTTTTTTTTTGAGACAGGGTCTCGCTTTGTAGTTCAGGCTGGCCCTGAGCTCACTATATAGCCCAGGTAAACCTCAAATTCAGCAGTCCTCCTGCCTCTGCCTCCCGAGTGCGAGAATTATAGGTGTGAGCCACCATGCCCAGCACTGTGTTAATGTGGTATTGATTGCTAGTGGGTGGAGTCACTGTGCCCAGCATTGTATGTGGTTATCGGAACTCAGGACCTTATGCTGGCGAGGCAGGCGCCAGAACCACTAAGCTAAATTTGGCCCCATAAAATTTAATTCTTAAATAATTTTGACTTTAGTTCTATTTAGTATGGCATCTGTGCAGTTAAGTAACTGTCTTTATTATTTACTTTCTTGTTGCTGAGACAAAATACCTGATACCCACAAATTAGAGGAGGAAAGGTATATTTTGGCTCATTGTTTGTAGAGGTTTCAGTCTGAAGTTGGCTGGCTTCAAGACACAGCACCATGGGGCTGGTGATTTAGTTCAGTGCCACTGTACCTACCTTGCAAGCACAAAGAGTTCAATCCATGGTACCATCCAAAAAAAAAAAAATGGACATGGCAGGCAGACAGGAAACAGAGAAAGTGCAGGGAGTAGAGAGGGAGATCCTTAAAGCCACGTCCCCTAGTGCCTCATCTCCTAGGATCAGGATTCACCTCCCATTGTCATATTTAGCTATAAACTCATCAGTGGACTTATCTGTTGAGTATTGTGATCATTGTGATCCAGTTAACTTCCAAAAGCCCCACCTACAAGATTTTGAGGCATAGCATTAGATATAAACCATAACAATAACTATTAAGCTGTTTTAATCAGAAAACCTTTTTAAAGATCAGAAGTTAAAAATTGTGCTTGGGTGAGCAGCACATATACTAAAGTCCACATTTAAAAGTTAAATTATCTTGAATAGTAACAGTAGTTTCTTCTGTAATGTAAATATGGAGGAGAAATATTATATCTATTAGATAATATCTATCCAATATTTAAGCCTTTAGGACCTCATTTGGCCATCTTTAGTTTTCAGTACATAAACAGGGAGAAGGAGATATGAAGAATATGTTTTTGTTATTGTTATTCTGTTAAACAGGATCTCTCAGTGTAGTTCAGACTGGCCTTAAACTCCTGGTGTTCTGCCTGTCTCTGCCTTTTTGAGTGTGAGCTACCACACTATGCTGAGTTGAGAAGAGTTTTAGTAGTCATCAGTAAAGTAGGATTTCCACATAGTATCTGAAAATAGAAGGGGTTGGTGTGTGGCTTATACCTGTAATCCCAGCACTCAGGAGGCAGAGGCAAGAGGATTGCTGAGTTCGAGGCTTGCCTAGGCTATATAGTGAGCTCAGGGCCAGCCTGAACTACAAAGTGAGACCCTGTCTCAAAAAATAAATAAATAAATAAATAAATAAATAAATAAATAAATAAATAAATAGAAGGAAAGCTTATAGGTTATATTTAATTTTAATGTAATGTTAATACCATGATACATTTTATATTTTGGTTTTTAGTCTATAATATTTACATATCTTTTATTTTGAGACAGAGTATCGCTTTGTGTAGTTCAGGCTGGTTCTGAGCTCACTATATAGCCTAGGCAAGCCTCAAACTCAGCAATCATGCCTTTGCCTCCCTAGTGCTGAGATTACAGGTGTGAGCCACCCTTCCCAGTATTGTGGTATGTGGTACTGATTGCTATTGGGTGTGGAATTACCACACCTGGTATTGTTGTATGTGGTTACCAGGGATGGAACTCAAGACTTTGTGCTGGCTAGGCAGCCACTGGAACCACTGAGCTAAATCTCTGGGCCTTAAATATTCTTAAAAGTTATTTGTTGGCCTGGAGATTTAGCTCAGTGGTTCCGGGGCCTGCCTAGCCAGGGCAAGGTCCTGAGTTTGATCCCTGGTAACCACATACAATGCTGGGTGTGCTGACTCACTCCCACCAGCAATCAGTACCTCATACCATGGTACCGGGTGTGGTGGCTCACGCCTGTAACAATCCCGGCACTCGGGAGGCAGAGACAGGAGGATTGCTGCATGTTCCAGGCTTGCCTGGGCTACGTAATGAGCTCAGGGGCAGCCTGAACTACAAAGCGAGACCTGTCTCAAAAGAAAAAAAAAAAAGTTATTTGTTGTGTTAGTCTGGAAAGTTACTTTTTTTCTTTTGAGATAGGATTTCACTTCACAGGCTGCCCCTGAGCTCACTGTGTAGCCCAGGTACACCTCGAACTCACAGTAATCTTCCTGTCTTTGCTTCCTGAGTGCTGGGATTCTAAGCATGAACCACTATACCTGGCTGGAAAGTTACCTTTTTTTTTGAGACAGGGTCTCGTGTTGTAGTTCAGGCTGGCTCTGAGCTCACTATATAGCCCAGGCAAGCCTTGAACTCAGCAATCCTCCTGTCTCTGCCTCCCTAATGCTGGGATTACAGGCGTGAGCCACCACGCCCAGCACTGTGGTATGTGGTATTGATTGCTGGTGGGCGTGAGTCACCACGCCCAGCATTATATGTGGTTATCCCTTCGAACTCAGGACCTTGCGCTTGCGCTTGCGAAGCAGGCGCCAGAACCACTGAACTAAACCTCCAGCCCTGGAAAGTCACTTTTATATAAATTGGTTTAATTCTTTATTTGAAAAGGCACTTTTAAAAAAAGAAGAAAAAGTATGTTAAAGATTTAGCTCAGTGGTTCAGAGGTCTGCCTGGCAAGCAATGCCTGGCATGGTGGTTCATGCTTATAATCCCAGCACTCCCATGCTTATCATCTAAGCACTGGGGAGGCAGAGGCAGGAAGATTGCTGTGAGTTCAAGGCTATCCTGGGCTACATAGTGAGTTCAGGGCCAGTCTAAGCCACACCCTGTCTTTAAAAAAAAAAAAAACAGGAGCCGGAGATTTAGCTCAGTGGTTCTGGCGCCTGCCTGGCAAGCACAAGGTCCTGAGTTCGATCCCTGGTAACCACATACAATGCCAGGGGTGGTGGCTCATGCCAGTAATCCCAGCACTCGGAGGCAGAGGCAGAAGGATTGCTGAGTTCAAGGCTTGCCAGGGCTACATAGTGTGCTTAGGGCCAGCCTGAACTACAAAGCAAGACCATCTCAAAGGAAAAAAAAACAGATTAGAGCTGGACATGGTCACACCTAAAAAAACCCAGTGACTCAGGAGGTTAAGGCAAGGAGGATAGCCATGAATTTTAGGCCAGCCTGGGTTACACAGCATGACTCTGTCTCAAAGCCATAAGAAAATGGGCCAGGAATTTAGCTCATTGGTCGGTCATCTGCCTTGCAAATGCAAGGTCCTGAGTTTGATCCCTGGTAAGCACATACCACAATGGCAGGCATGGTGACTCACTCCCACTGGCAGTCAGTACCACACACCACAATGCCGGGCGTGGTGGCTCACGCCTGTAATCCAGCACTTGGGAGGCAGAGGCAGGAGGACTGCTGTGAGTTCGAGGATTGCCTGGGCTACAGAGTGAGCTCAGGGCCAGTCTGAACTACAAAGCGAGACTCTTGTCTCCCCCAAAAAAAAAAAGTGATTAGATATGTTTATATCATCTGTGGTTCAAGCCAACCGGAACATGTTGACCTTAAAAGAAAGCCTCTTGAGTGCTGAAAATACATCATCATACATTAGAATCCCAAAGAGTGGTGTTTTGGTAACTGGTCTTTATATAAAAATATCATTAAGGAAGAATATATCTAGAGTCAAATATTTTCAGAAAACTGTATACTATACTCCCCTCTTAGATAAGAACTACTTGGCAAAATGCTTCTTTTAGCTTTGCTAACTGCAATATTTCCCAGATTTATTTGACTTTGGAACCTATTTTTTGTAAGTAATGCCTATTAAATTTTTTTAAGGAATAGCCCGTTTATACTTTTCTGTCATCTTTTTCTTTGGTACTTGTCTTTGTTAATTTTATTTTAATAGGGGTTAATCCTTAAAATTAACAAGTGCATCTTCATATTTTAACATTAGGGTTTCCTGGTTCCAAGCAACCACCTGCTGAAACAAATTGTTCTGAAGAGGATTTTATTTGATTTTTAGGTGTTCTGGTGTGGGGGGTCTCTGGATCCTGAATCTAGACTCTTAAAGATATCTTCAGTACTACTCAGATCTTGTAATTGTGTAGCATAGTTGATATTTTAAAGGGTTAGGACTGTAGGACAGGCCTGTTTTTAAAAATTTGAATTTTAAAACATACTAAGATGAGGGCAGGGGGCTATAATTCAGTGGCAGAACACTTGCCTAGTGTATACAAGGCCCTGGATTTGATCCCAGCCACCACCAAAACATTTTTTAAAAATTACTAAGACAGGGTTGGAGATTTAGCTCAGTGGTTCCGGTGTCTTCCTAGCAAGTGCAAGAACAAGTAACCCTTGTTGCATCCTGGTTACCACATACAACAATACTGGGAGTGGTAGCTCATGCCCACTGGCAGTCATGTACCACATACCACAAATGCTGGGTTTGGTGGCTCATGCCTATAATCCCAGCTCGCTGGGGACAGAGGCAGGAGGATTGCTGTGTTCTAGGCTTGCCTGGGCTACATAGTGAACTCAGGACCAGCCCAAACTACAAAGTGAGACTGTTTAAAAAAAAAAAAAATTACTAAGACAAAACATGACCAAGTTCTCATTTTTGAACTTTCATCATTTACATAAGGACAAAGATGGCATTTATTCATGCCTATAAAATCCTAGTAAAACTTATTAGGAATTAATACGGATTTTTCTAATTTTTTTCTCTGCCTGAATAATTTAAGTTCAGGGTCAACAAGTTGACTCATAGACCTCGATATATAAATGCAAGTTGATTTTAGGTAAAAAGTTAAGTGTCGGTTCTTTTTATGGACTGCTTCTGTATACCCACAGCTCAGCCAGCAGGAGTGCCAGAGATTTTGAAGAAAAGCTTGCATAGCTGTTCAGTGAAAGGAGAGGAAGAAGTGTTTTTAATCGGCAAGAACTTTCTTAAAGGAACTAAAGTTATTTTCCAAGAAAATGTTTCTGGTAAGTAGACCTCTTAGTGCCACAAAGATTGTTTTATGTTTCACTTTGTTATAAAGATATACCTACAATTGCTTCTCGGCCTTTTGGCTAAGATCAAGTGTAAAGATATACCTACAGAGTAAAACAATAGTTAAAAAAATTTAGTAAGTCTCTGTTTTTATTTCAATCAGATGAAAATTCTTGGAAATCAGAAGCTGAAATCGACATGGAATTATTTCATCAGGTAGAATTTAACTCTTTCTATAATTTGGTTCTTTACTGTCTGAATAATCTGATTTTGTTCTGAAACTGTTCCTAATAGGTAGATTAAATGTTATATGGATTGGGCTGGGGATTTAGCTCAGTGGCACCCTGCCTTCCTTGCAAGTGTATGGTCCTGAGTTCAGTCCTCCTCAATCCCGAAAAAAGAAAAGAGAAGAGAAGAGAAGACCAAAGAAAGAAAAATGTAATATGGATTGATGTGAATTAGTTACATATTCTTTTTTGAGTTTTTTATCATTGAGAGTGAATTATGCCTTTGAAGAGAGGCATGCCTAATTCTCTATTTTCAAAAGTTAAGCACATTGGGGCTGGAGGTTTAGCTCAGTGGTTCCAGCGTCTGCCTTGCAAGCACAAGGTCCTGAGTTCAGTCCCCAGTAACCACATGCAATGCTGGGCATGGTGACTTAACGCCCACCAGCAATCAATACCACATACCACAGTGCCAGGCGTGGTGGCTCATGCCTGTAATCCCAGCACTCAGGAGGCAGAGGCAGGAGGATTGCTGAGTTTGAGGCTTGCCTGGGCTACATAGTGAGCTCAGGGCCAGCCTGAACTACAAAGTGAGACCCTGTCTCCAAAAAAAAAAAAAATGTTGAGCACATTAACAGAAGTTACCATTTCTAATAGATAAAAATATTTGGGGGCCGGAGGGTTAGCTCAGTGGTTCCGGTGCCTGCCTCACAAGCACAAGGTCCTGAGTTCAATCCCTAGTAACCACATACAGTGTTGGGCATGGAGACTCATGCCCACCAACAATCAACACTGAATACCACAGTGCCGGGCGTGATAGCTCATGCCTGTAATCCCAGCATTCGAGTGGCAGAGACAGGAGGATTGCTGAGTTTGAAGCTTGCCTGGGCTACATAGTGAGCTCAGAGCCAGCCTGAACTACAAAGCGAGACCCTGTGTCAAAAAAAAAAATTTTTTTTTTTTTTGCTTTTGCTTTTTGGTACTGGGATTATTCCTCTCCCGCGTATGGTGGTACATACCTGTAATCCCAGCCACTCAGCGGATAAGGCAGAAGATCTCAAGGCATGACTAGGTTGGGCAATTTAGTGATACCCTAACTCAAAAAATAAAGAAAGGAAAAGGATCCTGGATTCAATTCCCATTATCACAGAACATGCAACAGAATGTGTTTTTAGGAATCCACCATGGATTGTTTTCTTCCTAACAAGGGAAGACAACTACAAAACAAGGATAAAGACCTGACTTAAGATTTATTTTGTAAAAGAAAAAAAAAAGATTTATCTTGTAGAGAGAGAATAACAAATCCATAGAAATTGAGGTTAATAGGAAAGAAGGCTAAATTTATGAGCAAATTAGAACACACATGCAGAAGAGTAGTATTTGCAGGTATAGATGGGGTGGATGAAAAGTTAGTAAGTTCAAAATGACAAAGCCTGGCCGGAGGGTTGTTAGCTCAGTGGTTCTGGCGCCTGCCTCGCAAGCACAAGGTTCTGAGTTCAATCCCCGGAAACCATATACAATGCTGGGAGTGGAGACTCACGCCCACCAGCAATCAATACCACATACCACAGTGCCAGGTGTGGTGGCTCACGCCTGTAATCCCAACACTCGGGAGGCAGAGACAGGAGGATTGCTGAGTTCAAGGCTTGCCTGGGCTACATAGTGAGCTCAGAGCCAGCCTGAACTACAAAGTGAGACCCTGTCTCAAAAAAAAAAAAAAAAAGACAAAGCCTAAAATTTAGTGTACAGAGCTCATAGAAAGGGAAAATAGCACTTGAAAGCAAGCAGCACAATGGAAAAGAGAATTAAAGAAAATATAGCCAGTTTATTCAGAATATTTGTAATTTCTTTGGTTTTTAATTTTTTTATTCTTCTGTGTAAAAAAGTTAATAAAATTATTATACTTGATCTTAGCCAAAAGGCCAAGAAGCAATAAAACTTAATAAAATTATTAAAAATTTTATATCTAGTACATTGCCAAACTCCAAGACTGCCCTCAGTTCACATACTAGCCACCAATTCAGAGGTTTCCAGGCCATCGTGCCATCTAAATAGCTGGCTGCAAATCTAGGTTTTCCTATTGTCTCCTCAGATTTAATAATTACTAAAATGCACAGAACTCTGTGAAGTGCTATATTTACAGGTTTGTCGCAGTAAAAGGGTACAAATCAGAGCCAAGACCTAGGGCAAGGTCTCAGTTAATCCTGAAAACCCAGCACTTATTTTCCAGGACCCATTGCCCTTTTCAAAACATTGTGTGACAATATGCAGAGCTGGCAAAGCTCACCCCTACCTTTGCTGCCCACATATTTTATTTGGATTTGATTCCACTGTGCAGCTCACCCGTACTCTCAATTCCACCAGAGTTCAGAACTGATATAGCTTGTTACAAATGACATCGTTAGTCAAGCATGGTGGCACAGGCCTATAATCTCAGCATTTGGAAGTCCAAGGCAGGCTAATTGTCATCAGTTTGAGGCCACCCTGGGCTACATAGCAAGATTGTCTTAAAAAGTTTGACATTGTTAGCTTGTGCAGTGAGCAAAACCTCAAAGATACCAAATCAGATGGAACATTGCAGGAATGTAGAGATCATTTCCCAGTAACCAAAGGTGAAGACCAGACTACCCTTTATATACAGTTAGTTCTTTCTACATGGTATCATACATAGTTTATATATCTAGACAAATGTTATGTAAAAAGTTTTCCTTTAGTCTTGTATACTACTTTCTACATGCTTTTAAAAAAGATAGTTTCTGTGTTAAAGTAGGCATCAGAATTCAGTATTTAATGAGTACTGTTTTGTTGTTATTGTTGTTGTTGTTGTTGTTTTCCTTTTGAGACAGGGTCTCGCTTTGTAGTGCAGGCTGGCTCTGAGTTCACTATGTAGCCCAGGCAAGCCTTGAACTCAGCAATCCTCCTGTCTGTGCCTCCCGAGTGCTGGGATTACAGGCGTGAGCCACCACACCCGGCATGAGTACTGTTTTTTTGAGACAGGGTCTCACTTTGTAGTTTAGACTGGCTCTGAGCTTACTATGTAGCCCAGGCAAGCCTCGAACTCAGCAATCCTCCTACCTCTGCCTCCTAAGTGCTGGGATTACAGGCATAAGCCATCACGCCTGGCACTGTGGTGTGTGGTACTGATTGCTGGTGGGCATGAGTCAGTGTGCCTGGTATTGTTATATGTATTGTTACCAGGGTCAAACTCAGGACCTTGTGCTTGCTAGGCTGGCACCAAAAACCCTGAGCTAAATCTCTGGCCCCCATGGGAGTATTTTTTAAAGGCTATTTTATAAACAACCTTTTCCAGATATTACTGAGCTTTGAATCTCAGCTGACCATTTTATTTGTAGGCTTATCAGAATATAATCTTTACATTAAATTTAATTAGGAAATATTTTCAATATAATTCTGAATGGCAGAAATTAATATTAAAATAAAATTATCATAGC
>PVIC010058569.1:0-10589 GCA_004025085.1 Thryonomys swinderianus | reverse complement strand
CCCTATAATGGGCCCTCGGGTGGTGGAGGGGCCACCACCCAGAGGTGCAGGTGTTAGCAGTGACCAGGGAGCAGGTTTCAGCTTTTGGTACCTTTGATGACATAAGGGACTAGGATGACCCCAGATACCAGAATATGTGGACTACAGGAAGCCAGCCTCCCTCTTCCTGAAAGTATGCCACTGTGTAAACCACAGTAGTACAGTCTTATTTGCTGGGCTACAGAGTTGCTTGGACAAGTGGCAGGGGTCTGTCACTGAGGCCGGGCAGGGGCCTGGATGGTCCCTCTCTGTCCAAGCCTTATCTCAAACCTTCTACCAGCTGGACAAGTGGAAGAGAGGTGGCCACGTGCCCCACATGACTGAAGAGACAGCAGGCCAGGCCCACCCAAGGATCACTCAAGGGTCACCTGGGGCGGCACATTAGAGGAGGTGAAGATTGGAACCCACCAAAAATGGAAATCCCAGTCTATCAGGACTGAGGCTGTAGCTCAGGTTCAATCCCCAGTCTTCCCTCTCCCCTCAAAGTTTAGTGGGGTTTTGTTTTTTGAGACAGGGTCTCACTTTGTAGTTCAGGCTGTCCCTGAGCTCACTATGTAGCCCAGGCAAGCCTCAAACTCAGCAATCCTCCTGCCTCTGTCTCCTGAGTGCTGGGATTATAGGTGTGAGCCACCATGCCCAGTATTGTGGTATGTGGTTACCAAGGATCAAACTAGGGACCTTGAGCTTGCCAGGAAGACACTGAAACCAGTGAGCTAAATCCCCAATCCCTCAAAGTATAGTTTTTAAGAAGTGAGTATATATAAGAAGATGGGTAAATACATTATAAGTTAATTAAAAATTTTTTTATGGTGTAGTGTTTCAGTTTTATAAGAGGAAATTTGTTCCGGAAATGAATGGTGGAATGGCTGTATAACATTATGAAAATATTTAATAATACTGAGTGCTACACTAAATAATGGTTAAGATGTTAAATTTTGGTTATCTGTATCTTACTGAAACAAAAATATGGGGGAAAATATCAGTGGCTTCCTGTGTGTGTGTGTGTGTGTGTGTGTGTGTGGTACCAAGAGTGGCTTCTTTTTTTTTTTTTTTTTTTTTTGCTTTTTGGAGACAGGGTCTTGCTTTGTAGTTCAGGCTGGGCCTGAGCTCACTATGGTGCCCAGACAAGCCACCGCGAACTCGGCAATCCTCCTGTCTCTGCCTCCCAAGTGCTGGGATTACAGGCGTGAGCCACCACGCCCAGCATTATATGTGGTAACTGGGGATCGAACTCAGGTCCTTACGCTTGCGAGGCAGGCGCCGGAACCACTGAGCTAACCCTCTGGCCCAAGAGTGGCTTCTTTTTTATAGAAGAGACTTGTCCAGACTTCACCACCTCAGTGTAGGAATCAGCATCCCTCTCACCCGACGCTTTTTCTCTGTTAGTGTGTGCCTGTCACCTAGCCCTGTGGGGCCCTCTTTCCTATTACATCAGGCCGAGAACTGGAAGCAGGCTGGACACTGAAATACTTCCATGCGTGGAGGATTCCCTGAGCTTTATAGCGCCGATTCTCAGAGCCTGTAGTAGCTCGGGATAGAGCATGTAGCTAGATGCACGAGGCTCCGGGTTCCCTGGCCCCCACATTGCAAACAGCAGTAAAATGCCAAATCTTTACGCTTTGATTTCTGATTTTACCACTTTGAATGATCAGTTTTTGTAGAACTCATTTCATTTTTTTGTTGTCAAGCCACCCTAGTGTTTTGTATTTTGTAAGCCAAGTAATTAAACTTCAGTATTTGTTTGTTCTTTGGCCACAAGTAAATACATGGTGAAGCAATAGCTTCCTTGAATTAATCTAAAAATACCAGCATATTTTAATTTTAGTTTTATAAGATATACTATGGAGAAAATTTTCATATATAATAAAACTGACATGCACTTTGTAGTTGGTAAGATAAGATACAAAATCCTATTTCTCATTTCGTCCTCTGGCAGGCCCGGGCCTTAGTTCCTCCCTAGGCCCCTGGCTGGCTCTCACCTCTCTGCAGCCAAACTCCTGTGTGCTGGTCCCATCAGTTGGGCTGAATCTCTCCAGAGACTCTGAGCTCATAGTAAGAATGGACGATCACTCATAGAGAATGAATACAATTGTTCCACGGTATGGAGAGCAGTGGATCCCAGGACACCCCATGCAAACCAGATCCACTGAGTCCCTTATGAAGTGGTGTAGTATTTGCAAAGAACCTGTACAATCCTCTTGTAGACTTTAACTCATCTAGGGATGACTTATCATACCCAATAAAATGTAAATGCTACTCAAAGAGTTGCTATATCATACTGTTTAGGAAATAATGACAAGAAAAAAGTCTGTGTATGTTCCATTCTGATGCAAATTTCTCTAGCATTTTCTGTCTGCTCTTTGAGCAGACAGGGTTCTAGGATTCACATATGTCAACATGTATAAACCTCCCAGACATCCTAGGAAATAGGTATTGTTTTTAATCATTATGTTATAGAAAAGAAAAGTGAGGCGCAGAGTAGCCAAGCAGCTCTCCAGGGCCTTGCGACTTCACAACCATTTCATTCGCACATCTAATCCTGATGCACCCTCGCTTAGGGAGAGCAGGGCTTTCACCTCGGTGACCAACACTGCCTCCTCTGCCCACCTGCAAGATGCTCTGTCACTGGCTTTGTCAAGCCTCGCCAGGGGGCTCCTTGGGCAGCCACCTCTGTTGGTGTCAGTGTGTCTGTATTTCACTTCCTGTGGGGCCATGTGCTTCCGCTTCCGTCTCCTTGTCGCTGCAGCCCACTGAGGCCATGCCTGCACGTTCTTTAGTGGAAATGTCCAGCATGTGCGAGATCAGAAAGAACAGGCATGGGTGGGGAGGGTGGCTAATGAGAAGCACTGTGCGGAAGTGGGGGTCCTGGTGGGTAAAGGCGGGAAGGGGCAGGTTGGTCCTGGAGAATTAGAGCCTTTGTATTCCGGATGGCGTCACAGCAGTGCCGAGCAGCGGACTTGTCCCCCTCGCAGTGGGCTTCCCGAAGCCCCCCGGGGTTGTGACTGACCCACAGCACAGACCCCAACATGGTCTTCAGTGCCCCTGGCTTTCCAAGGGCTGCCGTTCTATGGCCTGCTGTCCCTGTGGCTGGCCGCGTCCCAGAAACCTGTGGCCACACTGCTTAGAGCCCCCGGCCCTTGCTTGCCCAGCGGGGCTTTTCGTCACCCTGCTCAGGGCCCTCGCTTGCACAGGTTCCGCCTCGTCCCCAAGCCAGCCCGCCCACCCCTGGCCCTCTGCGGCCTCCCCCCCCTCGCTCCATCCCCACTCTCTCTCCTTGCAGGGCTCTGGCTGCGTCCCCAGGGGCTCGCGGGAGCCCTCTCACTTCCTGAGCCCATGACTCGACACCGCAGCTATGCGATTCAGAGTTGCTCGTTTCGTGTGGCTGCTCCGGCCGTATCGCGTTGCGAGCTCCCATATAATTTGCTGGCCCTTTCTGGCTCCCCTGAGGTCTCTTTCAGTGTTTGTGTTTTCCAGTACTTTATCTCCTTGCCATTAATAACTGTGTTTGGGATTCTTGTCCGCCTTAGGGTAATAGCGTGCATTTTTTCCACACTGAACTTCCTTTTGTTTACTGCCCTGAACGGCGGCCTCTTGCCGCTTGCGTCCCGGTCTCCTCGGAGTGGGAGGCTGATTGTGTTTCAGTCCGTGGACAGCCGCCCACGCCAGACGTCTCCACGGGGTGGGGCTGTGAAGGGAGCGCACTTTCCCACGCCCGTGGCTGTCCACCTCCTGCCTCAGATGGCGAGTGCTGGTTCCCCCGCCAAGGTCCATCTCTGAGGCCGAGGAAGGACGCTGAGAGACAGTGTGTGGTGAAAATTAGAGTCACTGAGGCTGATACACTGGGAAATAGACTGCGCTACTTCCTGTCTCTTCTGTAGGGTACAAGTGGCTTAATACTACAGGAAGAGACTGCTGCTATGACAAAATGGCCAAGGCCTGGTGCTTTATAGCATACAGTGGCTTGTTAAATGCAGGTTCTGTGGACTAAGTACCTGGTGTGGGGACCTGATAAGAATCCACTGCCCTGGGCTGGGCCACAACAGAGTAGAGAAGTGGAGAGGCAAGCAGCTGCCTGGAGAGGGGCTCGCGTGGATGGACAGAGGCTTGTTCCCAGAATGAGCGGGACTCCGTCGTGGCTCTTTGAACCCTTCTGACGGGAATGCCCTCCCCGGAGCCGCTTTTGTCCCACTGAATTTCACCCTTCCGTGTCCCTCCCAGCATGGCCGCACGGAGTCACACTTCCCGTGAGTGAAGTGTGAGGGGCACATGCAAAGCGGCCTATGTACACTTGCATGTGGGCAAAAGCATCGTAACAGCTCTCTCGGGGCATGGAATGGGGGACAAAGAGGTTTGCCTGGAATGGAGAATTGGGGCTGTGGTGGCTTTCGCTTGCAAAAACTTTAGAAAGGCTTAAGTCCATGCCTGTAGAAGAGGTTCTTCACACATCTCAACTCCACGTCTTCCGGCTTTCACTACAGCCCTTTGGACAGAGTCTGCAGTACTTCTCTTCCCATCTTTTCTGTGTTAGGAATTTATCTCAGCGTCTGTATTTTGGTTCAGGAGCAAGTGAGCCTCAGTAGGCTTCTGCCGGGCGTTCCTGATCCGGGAACTGTTTTGGATTCCACACGTCTCATCTCTGCTTTTGAAGATGATTTGCAGGTGGCGCCATCTCAGGATCTCACCCCCACGAAATTCACAGCTTCACAGCCCACCGTCCCGGCGCTCGGGGTCTGTGCAGGGAAGGATCACAGCTTGGGGACAGTGGGATCCAAGCCTCCTCCGGCAGAAATTCCCGCCTGCTGCGCACCTCACCTGCCCCCACCATGAACGAGGCTCGTAGAATTGGGTGGACTTTTGAAGAATGCGGTGGATTTTTTCAAAGTCCTGTACAGGGTGGTCATCTAAAAATTTGGAATCTGAAATGCTCCAAAATTGGAAACTTTTTAAGCTTTTATGTGACCCTCAAATGGAGAATTCTGCATCTCATCTCAATTGCAGTGAAGACACAGGTACACTAAAAATACTGTATAAAAATACCTTCGGGGGCCAGAGGGTTAGCTCAGTGGTTCCAGCGCCTGCCTCGCAAGCGCAAGGTCCTGAGTTCTATCCCCGGTAACCACATATAATGCTGGGTGTGGAGACACGCCCACCAACAATCAACGCCACATACCACAATGCTGGACGTGGTGGCTCACGCCTGTAATCCCAGCACTCGGGAGGCAGAGACAGGAGGATTGCTGAGTTTGCGGTGGCTTGCCTGGGCACCATAGTGAGCTCAGGGCCAGCCTGAACTACAAAGCGAGACCCTGTCTCAAAAAGAAAAAAAAAAAATACCTTTGGGGTATGTGTGTAAATTGTTTATGATTCATAAATGAATCCCCAAGATGTTTCATTGTGTGTATGCATGTATTCCAAAGTCTGAAAAAATCCCAAACACTTAGTTTTAAGCATTTCACTTAAAGTACTCTAATTGTACTTTCCCTATAGTACTGCTTTTTCAGCCTTTTTATTTCTGAAAAAGAATGAAAGGAAGCATTGTAAGGCCTGGGAAAAATGTAGGATTCTAGTATTCTTTGACCTATCTGTTTAGCTTCCCTCCATTTCCACATCTTTCTTCCAATTCCTCGGGCTTCTGCCTCTCTACACATGTTCTTAGGGTTCCTTTTTTGTAAAACACAGGAAGTAAAGGCCAAACCCACTCATCTCAAAAGTTGCAGTCATCAGAAACCTATGGACAGACAGGCTGTCCTGAGGTACCTTGGACCTCAGAACCAGCCACTGCCAGGGCCTTTGACATCCTTGTTTTGACTGTCCATTCTGCAGAAAGCCACTGCCGGCTGCTGTACCATACTTGGGAGATCATGTAGTTTCCTCCAGTTAAGTAATAGGAATTCTAAGGAGAGTTTTGTCCTCATTTTCACATCAGAGTGATTTGAAATCCTTTAAACTGAGCGAAAGCACAGGACACGGAGCCTGTAGTTGTCCTGCTTCCTTCTAGGCCTGGGGTGCTGGTCCCAGGGTTGGCTTGGGGAGACAGGTGGTGAGAGGAGCAGGGAGGTTTCAGCACCTCCTCCCAGGACATCCTTCAGGTGTCACTTGGATGGGTCACAAGTTAGGGCTGTCTCCTTGGGAGGTACAGCCGCCCCCATGAGGGAATCCCTTTGGTGTCCCTTTATCTGGACATCCCACTAATCTGTGCACTTGGATGAAAGGGTGGTTTCTGCTGACCACTGGGCAGGCCTAGGATCCTAGGGATCCCAGGCCAGCAACTATCTAGTAGGAACCTAATTAGGAATGACAGGGTCGGGGCCAGAGGATTAGCTCAGTGGTTCCGGCGCCTGCCTCACGAGCGTAAGGTTCTGAGTTCAATCCCCGGTAACCACATACAATGCTGGGCGTGGAGACTCATGCCCAACAGCAATCGATACCACATACCACAGTGCCAGGCGTGGTGGCTCATGCCTGTAATCCCAGCACTCGGGAGGCAGAGGCAGGAGGACTGCTGAGTTCGAGGCTTGCCTGGACTTCATAGTGAGCTCAGAGCCAGCCTGAACTACAAAGTGAGACCCCGTCTCAAAAAGAAATGACAGGGTCTATGGTCCCTGATTAACAACAACAAAAACCATTACAAATTTCAGGGGGGGTAAATGGGTACCCAAAACTCAGCACAGGGCCAGAGTTAACTGCACGAGCCATGTGCACCAAGGCCAGCTCTGACCAGGACATCGCTGGAGAAGCTTGAGTGTCCCTGGAAAGGCCAAGGCCTGCTTGCCAACACTCAGGCCTAGAGGAAACCTGTATTAAATTGCCTTGGCCTCACAGAGGGCCACTGGGAGGTGTCCTGGGGCCTGCCCCAGGCAGGTCTGACCTCCAGCCTCCTCTGAGGGCCTTTGTTTGGATGAAGAGTCGGCAGTGCCCAGCTGGAATGTGCTGCAGGCAGTGATCTAAACTGGTAGTGAGAGGGAGGGAAGGGAGGACAAGCCACTGCTTGGAGAGACTTCACAGGAAAGTGAGTCAAAACCCTCAGAAAAGCCACAAGGAAGAAAGTCTTCCTTTCCCTTCCTGCCTCCCGCTAAGAGGACCAGTATCAGGTTAGTCATCCCGTTGACTTGTCAAAAAGGAAAGCACAATGCTGTGTTTAAAAGTTTGCACAGGGCCAGATGGGTCCCGGGCTTCCTGAACCCAGAGAGCCTCACACTGGGAGTGGTAAATCCTGCAGAGGAAAACACCCTGGGGCCATTGTGGCTAGGCCTCTGCTATCTCTGGAGCCAGCTGCCTTGCAGTTCAATCCTCTCCACCAGGAGAAAGCTGGGATTCCTTCAGGAAAACTGCCTCAGGAACCCAGCTTCCCCTTCTTCAGTCAAAATCAAAGCACAGATCAAGCACACAGTTTTCCGTCCCTGTAAGGTCTAGAATAGGCCTTTCCCAGGCAGTGTGGCCTCTGCTGTAGGAACAAACCTCTAATGCCAAGTCTTTAGCCACAGGGGTGGTGTCTATGGGCCTCTGCGCTTGATACCGTCAGGCCAGTGTCTCCTGACCCCTGCTCAGCCACTCTCCAAAGAGATCACCATATTGCCCAACACTCTTTGTCCTTTCTTCTTAATGATCTTCCCTAATTTGCACTTCTGAGTCCTTTCACTAGAAATATGAAAAATAGATTAAATAGATATTGACACTTTTCCCATAGCTGCTTCAGACCTCTCTGTGTTCATCAGTGTTCTGTGGTTATGATCAAACATCTGGAAAAAAACAACTTAAATGAGGAGAGGTTTATTTTGGCTCATGTTTTCAGAGGATGCAGTCCAGGTTCTACCAGATGCATTTTTCCTGGACCTGTAGTGAAGCAGAGCATTGTGGTAGAAGGGTGTGGCAGAAGAGGTCTGCTCACTTCACTGTGGATGGTGTGAAGCAGAAAGGACAAGGAAGAGCTGGAGATAGAGAAAGGGACTGGGGACCCCACCCTAGTGACCTGGGCCCACTTCCTCACAGCCCCTTGAGCTATGAACTCAGCATGGCTTAATCCACAAAATCATCACAGTGGGCTAATCCACTGATGAGGCAGTGCGCTCCTGATCCAGTTACCAGTCCAAGTCCTACCTCTGAACACAGCTATACTGCAGAGCAAGTTGTCCGTACCCTTTCATACAGGAGTCCCTGAGGGATATGCCATACTTAAACTGTAAGTTTTTAACAAAATTATAGTTTCAGTGACTGCCTACCCCAACCCCCAACTTTTCCTTATACATTTTTCTTGAGAGCTAAAATATCTATTATCTAGAGTTTATTTTTTCCTTCTCATCAATAAAGATATCAATCCTTTATGATTCATGAGTTTTGCCAGTGTTCACTGTTTGTAGTTTATCAATTCACATTGATTGTTGTGATGAGCATGTTTTAAATTTGAATTAAAACTAGTCAAATTTGTCCATCTTCT
This sequence comes from Thryonomys swinderianus, assembly GCA_004025085.1. Taxonomy (NCBI): domain Eukaryota; kingdom Metazoa; phylum Chordata; class Mammalia; order Rodentia; family Thryonomyidae; genus Thryonomys; species Thryonomys swinderianus. The sequence continues at coordinate 2,116 of PVIC010058569.1, read as the reverse complement.
TTAAAGTTTGTTTCATTTGAGAAATTTCTTCTTACTCAAGTTCAAGAAAAGATAGTTTATTTTTATTCTAAATATCTCAAGTTTTGTTTTGAATAGGTAGATCTTTAATTCACATAGAATTTATTTTTGTTTATAGAGGGAACTAAGGCACACTAACTTCCTCACATAGAAGCCAAGTCTCCCAGTGCTCTTTGATCAGCAATCCCACTGTTGGTGGTGTTTCCATTTTCCCGTGTGCTGCTTCCTGGGCTCCTCTCATGCTCTGTCTGTGCTAGTGGTGCGCAGTCACAATTATTTTCTGTTCAGAGTGTCCTGACATCCTATCAGTGCTCCACTGGGTTTCCAAGAATGTCTTGATTGCTCTTTGCTCTTCCAGAAAAAGCTAGAGAAGCAGCACAGGTTCAATAGAAAAATGATCAAGATTTTCATTGGAATTTTATTACTTATTGTGAGAAGGGTATGAAAGCTTCCCATTGTAAACACCAACAAATCAGCTTCATTGTACCACCCTCCCATTGCATGTATTTTATCTATGTTATATTGTTTTCACTTATTTATTTGAATTTATGCCAATAGACTTGTACATTGCTATGCTTTCCCCTGTGTGCATGTGTGTGTGTATGTTATACAATGACTGTCTTTATTGGTCCTTACTAATATATTTTTTTTTTACCTTAAAGTTCACTTGGTCTGATGTGATATACTAATCCCAGCTTTCTTTAGATTAGTTTTTACCTGGATATTTTTTCCTATTGAGTTACTTTAAAATTTTGTTTTGTTTTATTTTAGGTACTCCTTTTTAAACATACAAAATCTTTTCTATACTTAATCTGATAGTCTTTAAATGTTTAGATTGGGTAATTAATAAATTATCATTGAGCTATTCATAATGCCATTTTATATTTTCTGTTTTCCATTTGTTTTCTTCTTTTGACTCCTATTTTTGGATTTCTCAAGTTTCTTTATTTTAGCTATTTCCTTCTGGTGGTTTAGAAGTTTTGCAATTGACCTCTTTTCTTTTAGCAGATGACACCTGAATTTTTAGGTCACATGTTTGACTTCATAGTATCAAATGTTAGTATCTTCAGCTTTCTCCTGCCTTTTAGAAAACACTTGGAAATTTCAACTCTGACCTCATTTCCCATCTTTAATGACATTACTGTTGAGAATTCCAGTTCTACTTTTCTTTCTTCAAGCAGCTTTGTTTCTTGTAACTGACAAGAGTAATACTGATGTACTTAAAGTGTAAAATTTCATGTATTTTAACATGTGTACACACCTTGCCACAAATAAAATAAAACTTTCTATCAACCAGAACTGTTGTTGCTACCATCTAACAAGTTCATTTTGATTTACCCAAATATATACTTCTATCTTTGTTTTTCTTAAATAAACATCTGGTTCTTTAGCGAAGACTTATAAGTGGTAATTTTTTCCTGTTTGTTAAAGAGCTTGTATTTTACTCTCATTTTTAAATGAGATTTAATTTGCACGTGGCATTCTAGGTTCTCAGTTTCTCCCAGGATTCTGACAAGATCGAGCTTGTTCAGGGTGGTATGGCTATAGACCCCCACAGCATTTTGAAAGTAGCATTTCACAGCTGTGTGATCTCTTTTGCTGTGCAAGTTTCTGCCACCAAGACAGCTGTCAGTATGTCTAGGCCACCTGCCTGATTGCTTTGAGGATAGTCTCTCTTTTCTGGTGTCAGTTTATAAACTTTACTCTTGGATATTTAATATTGGCGGCCAATGGCAGGCCATGTTTCCTTAAACAAGACCATTTGTGGGACCCTTGGCTATAGAAGCCATGTGAGTCACTAAAATCATTCACAATCACTCTGGCAGCCTAATTATACATGATTCCAGGAAAGAAATTCTGCTTCAATGGAAAAAGACCTGGCCCTAGGGCTTGGAGGCCACCATGGTGCAAAACCTAATCTTTCAGTGTGTCTATTGTCCTTATAATGCAGCCAGAAATTATCTGAGAGGAGTCTCTTGAGAGGAGACTCTTGAGAGGAGACTGAGGACTGTGCCTCACACGAGTTCAAGCCATGTTCTTGGCACCTGGTCATCCTTATCTGTGGACAAAGATATAGAAATCCTCAAGAAAGTACTTC
>PVIC010058568.1:0-10346 GCA_004025085.1 Thryonomys swinderianus | reverse complement strand
GGAAGAGCTTGAGCTCAGTGTGTATAAGGTCCTCGGTTCAATCCTCAACATCACACAAAATTTTAAGACAAATTAATAAAATAAAATGTGTCTGTGTAAATATTCTGAAAGGACATGGAGGAAACAAGAAGACATTACAGACAAAGTTTTTTTTAAAAAGTTGACTTTGGAGCTGGAGACTTAGCTTAGTGGTTCTGGCACCTGCCTTGCAGGCATAAGGTCCTGAGTTTGATACTGGTAACCATATACAATGCTAAGTGTGGTGACTCACGCCTGTAATCCCAGCAGTCAGGAGGCAGAGACAGGAGGATTGCTGAGTTCAGGGCTTGCCTGGGCTCCACAGTGAGCTCAGGGCCAGCCTGAACTACAAAGCAAGACCCTGTCTCAAAAAAAAAAAAAAAAAAAAAGTAAGATTTATTAAAATCAAAATAAGCAGAAAAAAGAAGTGGTGGTGGTGGGGAACAACAGTATACTCCACAAATTGGGAGCAAGCCAGCAAGAAAAGCTCATAGCCTTAATTGAAGCAGGCACTAGCTCTCTTAAAGTCCTGGGACTACAGAAAGATCCATACCTGGAGATCCACAAGAGTGATGGCCCAATGGTAGAGAGGAAAGATTTTGAACATTAAATTAAAAAAAATTAATTAGTATACATCTGTGATATGTAGTTATTATATTCAGCTCGGAGATTGGTACATATCCACATCGCATTTATTCATTTATACTCTTCCTGCTATTCCAACTCATTCTCCTTCTGCAGGTCTCCTCCCTGTCTCTACAGTCTACCTCTTTGTTTCTTAACATCACCTCATTGTTTTGCTATTTTAACTATTTATATCTGTAGTCTTTCAATTAGAGAAAGCTTGCAATATTTAATCTTTTGGGACTGACTTATTTCACTTAGTATTATGGTCTAACAATTCATTCATTTCCCTGCAAATTACTCCCATGTATTCTTTTTTTTTTTTTTTTTTTGAGACAGGGTCTCACTTTGTAGTTCTGGCTGGCCCTGAGCTCACTATGTAGCCCAGGCAAGCCTGGAATTCAGCAATCCTCCTGTCTCTGCCTCCCAAGTGCTGGGATTACAGGCATGAGCCACCATGCCCAGTTCACCTGTATTCTTTTATGGCACAGTAGTACCCCACTGTGTATAAATACCATTTTCTTTATCTGTTCATCTGTTTATGGGCATATAAACCAGTTCTCTGATTTTGCTAATAGGAATCGTGCTGCTATAAACATGTATGTACAGGAATTGCTGTAAGAGGATGACTTTAAAGGTTTAGTTAGGTCAAATAGAATTTCCATTTAGGTTTTTTGTTTTTGAGACAGTGTCTCGCTTTGTAGTTCAGGCTGGCCCTGAGCTTACTACGTAGCCCAGGCAAAGCCCAGCAATCCTCCTGCCTCTGCCTCCTGAGTGCTGAGATTACAGGCATGAGCCACCATTCCTGGCACTGTGATATGTGGTACTGATTGCTGATGTGAGTCAACACGCCTGGCACTGTGGTATGTGGTTACTAGGGATTGAACCAGGGACCTTGCACTTGCTAGGCAGCCACTGAAACCACTGAGCTAAATCTCTGGGCCTCCATTTTAGTTTTTTGAGAAATTTCCATACTGATTTCCAATTTGTAGTAGTTTACATTTCTATCAGTAAAGTAGAAAGATTCCTTTTCCTTCACAATCTTCCCAATATTTGTTGAGCCACTCTTACTAAAATAAAAAGGGATTTAAGTGTTATTTTGATTTGCATTTCTTTAATGGTTAAATATGGTGATAATTTTTTCATGTATTTATTGGCCATTTGTACTTCTGAAAAATAAGTATCTATTCATTTCAATTGCTCATTTTTTGGTTAAATGAAGAAAAAATTCCAACTGAAGGATTACCTTGTCTTTTGACTGTCCTTGTCGAGCAATTGCATCATATTTAATTTTTCCTTCAGGATCCACTTGAATAGCCAAAGCATTTGACATTTTTTTCTTTCGTCCCATATCCAGGGGATATTGGGCCACATGGATCTCTGGAAAAGCACCTCCATCTCCAAAATCCTGTGTAAGAAAATAAAAGAAATAAAAAGCATATTTAATAGTAATTAGGGATTCAAGATATATTCATTCATTCAACAGCTTATTCCTGAGCTACTGATATGGATCTTATAGCAAGCAAAGATCTAACAAACATATTCTCTGGGAGAGGGGTGGGGAGGAGAGGAAAGAGGTTTGAAAATGATCAAGATATGATTTATAAGTGTACCAATTTCCAAAAATGAATTTAAATATTATAAATCACAAACATGAACAACTAAAAAAATTTCTTTGGTTCATGGGAAGTACCATGAAAGTAATAATAGGTTCTGAGTACTTGCAAAGAAAATCTCTCTTACAATAAAAGGAACTGTCTTTGTGAAGAAATTCCGTGTGAGCTGAAACCTGAATGAAAAAGTAGTCATAAAAAATCCGAGGGAAGTATTTTTTTCTTTCTGTGGTACTGGGGATAGAACCTAGGCCCTCACAAATGCTTGGCCTATCATGGGGGCTATATCCTCAGCCTTTTTTATTTGAGATAGGATCTCAGAATGTTGGCCAGGCTGTCCTTTAACTTGTGATTCTCCTGCTTCAGCATTTCAAGTATATGAGATTCAAGTATATGGTTTCTAGGCAGAGCAAAAGGCAAATGTAAAGACGCTATTGCAAAGTCTAGGAAACAAAACTTCAGTTGGAGCTGACATAGGATGCATCAGTAGACAAACACTAAATCATAAAGGAGCCTCTAGGCCATGGCGAGAAAATCTAGGTTTTATGTATATGGCAGGAAAAAACTAAGAAAATGTGTAGGAGAAAGCAAATATTTTAGATTTCTAAAATATATGTGTATGTGTGTGTTTGTGTGTGTGCATGCAGGTGTGTATGTATGTGTGAGCTAGTTTATCCGGGGAGCACATAACTTGCTCTTTGAATCTCACAGGGCATCACAACTGAGTTTGCCTTGAGTCTCAGAGCTACAAGGGACTTGGACTTTTGAGCAATGCTGAGACTGCTGATACTTTGGAGAGGGAATTAATGTGTTTCCAGTCATACATTGGACAGTGACATCATATCAGGTGAAATTATGAGCCATCTGTCTTTTTTTATAACTGGAGTTAGGTGTGGCTTAAGGAGGTATCTGGGTATCAAATTGACAAGAGGTAAAATGTGATAGTCATCTTTTTTTTTTTTTTGCTTTTTGGAGACAGGGTCTTGTTTTGTAATTCAGGCTGGCCCTGAGCTCACTATGGTGCCCAGGCAAGCCGCCGCGAACTCAGCAATCCTCCTGTCTCTGCCTCCCGAGTGCTGGGATTACAGGCGTGAGCCACCACGCCCAGCATTATATGTGGTAACCGGGGGTCGAACTCAGGGCCTTGCGCTTGCGAGGCAGGCGCCGGAACCACTGAGCTAACCCTCCGGCCCTGTGATAGTCATCTTGATGGTCAACTTCACTGATTTGATAGATTCCCAGAGTAAAGCACACTTCTGGGTGTGTCCAGGTGGGGGATGGAGATGTATCCTTGGGAACTTTTTTTTGGTCTGTGGCCCTTTCCTGTTGCACCCTTCCCTCAACTGCTTCCTGGTCACCCTGAAGTGGACAGCTTTGATCCATCACACCATTCTGCTATGATATTCCTGTCTTGGAGCAAGACAACCACAGAATGAAATCTCTGAAACTGTGAGCCAAGAATAAACTTCTTCACTAAGCTGTGGGTGTCAAGTATTTTATCCTAGTAACTAGAAAGCTGATCAATATACAATTATAGTTGTACCTCAATTCATGAATGGTTTTACTTGCAAACAATTTGGTTTGCAAACAGAAGTTTGGAGAAATTTTGTTTCTGTTTGAAACTGTTTACCAGGTGATGAACACAACTGTGATCATCTTTCCCAGACAAACATAAACATGGCCATCTTTTCCAAAATCCTGGAACAAATTAAGTTTATGAACTGAGATAGCATTGTATTTAGGAGAGAATACCAAGACTTCTAAAGTAAAATAAGCTAAGTAGCCTGTCAATATTAAAAATATTTAAATATTAAAATTTAATAAATGTTAAATATTAAAAAATAGTTTATCAAATAAACATACAAAGTTCAAGAATAATTCCAAAGAGTTTTATAAAAAGGCCATGCAAGAGCTGGAGATTTAGTTCAGTGGTTCCAGAGTCTGCCTAGCAAACGTAAAGTCCCTGGTTCCATCAGTAACCACATACAATACTGGGTGTGGTGACACATGCCCACCAGCAATCAGCACCACATACCACAGTGCCAGGTGTGGTGGCTCATGCCTGTAATCCCAGAACTTGGGAGGCAGAGGCAGGAGGATTGCTGAGTTCCAGGCTTGCCTGGGCTACATGGTGAGCTCAGGGCCAGCCTGAACTACAAAGCGAGACTGTCTCAAAAAAAAAAAAAAAAAAGTCCATTCAAGGCTAGCTTGGCATATACAGTGAAATCTTGTTTCAAAAAACAAACCTAGGGCCGGAGGGTTAGCTCAGTGGTTCCAGCACCTGCCTCGGTGCCTCGCAAGCGCAAGGTCCTGAGTTCAATCCCTGGTAACCACATACAATGCTGGGCGTGGTGGCTCACGCCTGTAATCCCAGCACTCAGGAGGCAGAGGCAGGCGGATTGCTGAGTTCAAGGCTTGCCTGGGCTACATATGCTGAGCTCAGAGCCAGCCTGAACTACAAAGCGAGACCCTGTCTCAAAAAACAAAACAAAACAAAACAAACAAACCTAAAACTACGAAAAGTCCAATTAATATGGATTAGAACATAGGCTTAATTTGAAAATCTGAAATCTAAAATTTCTTGTTCAACATGGTGCTCCAAAGGTATCAGAGTTTGACTTTCTGAATTTGATTAGTGTTACTTAAACGCTTAAGTCTATTAAAATATTTAAATATCTGAAAAACCCCCAAATTTGAAAAACTTCTACTTTTAAGTTGTTCAATTAAGGTATGCTCAACTTGTATTACTAGCAATGATAGGAAAAACATTATAAGTAATATTTAGAAGACCTGGATGAAAAAATTTATATATACACTTTCACAAAATTTCTTCAAGCATTCTTCCACTAGATTTAGGTACAATACACTTACTTGCCAAAGAAAGACTTGAAAAACTTGAAAGCCAATACAATAAAGTAGAAAGAAACATTTTCTCATAAATTAGGGAAACAGTGAACCATTCCTAAGAAAAAGTGCTTCCTATACCCAGGCCATCAATTTGACACATGCTCAGATTCGCTGGAGTTCTTCAATTATAATAAGCACTTCAGAATTCTACATGAGCATTATGTGGTCATTAAGCCTGCCAGAAAATCATAGCTTTTCCTTTGAAAACTACAACAAAATGCCTTTTTCCGCAGAACATTCCCTCCTCTCAAAGCATATGTGGCATTTCTAGATTAGCTGGCTATTTCAGTTTGATTTTCAAGTAAACTATTCTGTTCTACTAGGATATATGAAACCTTTGATAATCACTTCACATTTTTTTTTTGCTTTTTTGAGACAGGGTCTCGTGTTGTAGTTCAGGCTGGCCCTGAGCTCACTATGGTGCCCAGGCAAGCCTCTGCGAACTCAGCAATCCTCCTGTCTCTGCCTCCCGAGTGCTGGGATTACAGGCGTGAGCCACCACATCCGGCATTGTGGTATGCGGCATTGATTACTGGTGGGCGTGTCTCCATGTCCAGCATTATATGTGGTTACCGGGGATCGAACTCAGGTCCTTGTGCTTGCGAGGCAGGCGCTGGAACCACTGAGCTAACCCTTCGGCACATCACTTCACATTTTAAGAAGGTAACAGTGATTTAGTAATCACTGTGAGTCAGGTGGTCTAGGACAAAAAAATCTGTGAAGTGGATCTTCTAGCAAAATGCAAAGGTGACATTGTTCTGCATGTAAAATGGGGCCTGTCAGCTCCTAAAAAAGGGTATCTATATCAAAAGAGATACCAAAGAATTAGATAATGACAGTCACTATGTCTTTGCTTCAGATAAGAGGGCATTACAGTCTCAAGGATCTTTTATTTTGCTCTGCTTTCACACATTATGCTCTTAGGAAAAAAAAAGTCACAACAAAAATCTCTTAATAATTACAGTAAGACTGGCATTCACATACTGGAATTCAGAAGAATGAGAAAAATATGGAATATGTTAGGGCAAGATACTTGGATGCTTGTCTTCCAGGCTTTATAAAGTCTGGTAATCAAAAGAACAAAAAAAAGTGAGGGCCTGGGGATTTAGCTCAAGTGGTACCGTGCCAACCTTGGATGCACAAGGGCCTGAGTCTGACCCCAGTACTGAGAAAAATCCCTCAAAAATGTGGTAGAGATTGAGAACAAAGAAACAAAGATGTTCACTTACAGGAAGAAACAAGTTTCAATTCAAAGAATACTATGGTCACTACTTGGAGGCCTAAGAAAAATAGCAAACTTCCCTTCTCATTTGCGAAGTAAAAGTCATAACCACACAAGGACAGAACACGAGAAAGTGATACAATACAAAATGGTCAAAAATGAATCCTTACAGATACTTCTGGTTTTTTTGAGACAGGGTCTTGCTTTGCAGTTTAGGTTGGCCCTGGGCTCACATTATGTAACCCTGGCAAACCTCGAACTCAGCAATCCCCCTGCCTCTGCCTCCTGAGTGCTGGGATTAAAATTATAGGCACGAGCCACCACACCCAGCTAGGTACTTCTGATTTTTAATAAGGCACATATTACTCAGGACATGAAGGACTACCTATGGGAATCAGAATGCATATTGGGAGAGGGAGAAGATAAAGGCTGGAAAGAGGCAAAGACTGTAAGCAAAATATTTGAGCCTCAAATGTTTGATCTTCCCCTTAGATAGGGAAGGTGGTCAAACATGGGAAGTCATCCCTGGAATTAGAGAAGGGAATGTTTTGAACTGATGTTTATGATCCTGAGTAATCAGAACAGGTACTGTAAAGGAAGTTTGCTGAGAAACAAGGTAGAGGCATAAAAACAAACAAACATTCAGGCAGGGGATATAGCTCAGTGGCTCAGCTGTCTGTCATCCAAGTACAAGGTCATAATTTGATTCCCAGTATGCCAAAACAAACAAAGAAACAAAATTCCAGATTTTTCTTCTTCTAATCAACCATCAAGTTTTACCTATCATATTTCCTAAATTGTACCTAGTGTGTGTATCAGGCAGGTATTAACATTCTCAAATTGAATATACTAAAACAGATGGAGAGAAAGAAACCAGTGAAGCAAATGTTATTGGGGTTTTCCCTGGAGAAATGCTGTTTCTTCTCAGTTATGGGATATGGGGGGGACACAATATAAAAACTATTTTGATCATGGTTTCCCTTTAATCTCTTGGGTTTTTATTACTGTTTACATGCTATATAACCTAGATATATAAAGTGTATGTGAATTCCTTTGTAGGGTCTTAACAGTTTGTCATGAGACAAAATGATATAGTTTTCTAGTGATCACAAACCAGTGATCATAAGCATGAAGAAAACATAGCTCTTCTGAGGGAAGAATGTCTTGAGAACTCATTAGAATTTCTATTACACTGACATTAACCATCAGAGACTTGAGTTAAATTTGTTTTATAAGTGTGCTTCACTGAACTTCAGTATAATTAAGAAGTCCAAATAGTACATCCATATTTACCTCTAACAACCGAGGTATCCAACCTTTCCTGTACCCATATGGAGGAGGTTCTCTTCGGGAGGAGACCAGGGAGGTCTGCCGTGATCTCTGAGATCTTGCTTTTTCCTCAGCCTCAAGTTGGTCCTGAGATAGCTGAGTAGGTGCAGGTAAAAAGCTGTTGAAATAAAAGAATATTAAAAAACTCTTACATTTAACTTGACCAGCCTAATTTAGCCATTGGCTGATTTTTTTTTTTTTTGAGACAGGGTCTCACTTTGTAGTTCAGGCAGGCCCTGAGCTCATTATGTAGCCCAGGCAAGCCTCGGACTCAGCAATCCTCCTGCCTGCCTCCTGAGTGCTGGGATTATAGGCATAAGCCATCACATCCAGCATGATTTTTTTTTCTTTAATGCTTTTTCCTTTGAGCACTTAAGGGTTGACTTACAATGGAAGACAGTATTCAATATTGATCATTATATATGGAAAGAAAGTACTTAGAAACATCAAAACATAAAACATAAAAATACATATGTATACAAATGATAACTAGAATGAAATATTAACAGATATTTCACATAGCAGATAAACCACTAGGCTTTTATGCTTCCGTATTTCTTTTATCATATATTTGCCCAAGAACCAACTGTCCAGTACATGGTTTTTTAAATGCTTTTATTCTTTCATTTTTTTTTTTTTTTTTGAGACAAGGTCTTATGTGGCTCAAAGGACTTGCAGTGATCCTCTTGCCTCAGCCTCCCAAGTACTGGGATTACATTATAGGCATGTGCCACCATGCTTACCTCCTTTTATCCTTATACTCTACTTTTTTTTTTTTTTGAGACAGGGTCTTGCTTTGTAGTTCGGGCTGGCTCTGAGCTCACTATGTAGCCTAGGCAAGCTTAGAACTCAGCAATCCTCCTGTCTCTGCCTCCTGAGTGCTGGGATTACAGGCATGAGCCACCACGTCGAGCACTGTGGTATGTGGTATTGACGGCTGGTGGGTGTGAGTCTCCATGCCCAGCATTGTATGTGGTTTCCAGGGGATCGAACTCAGGACCTTGCGCTTGTAAGGCAGGCGCTGGAACCACTGAGCTAACCCTCTGGCCCCTTATACTCTATTTTTAAAAAAATATTTTATTCTTATGTTCCTTACTTAAACTATTTTAGTGCCAACATAGAACTAGGATTAAAAATGAATGTAAAAGGGAGATAAAAAGAAAACACAAGTTACATATTTAAATTAATTTTCCAGGGCTGGAGTTAGCTCAGTGGTTCTGGCACCTGCCTCGCAAGCACAAGGTCCTGAGTTCGATCCCCGGTAACCACATACAATGCTGGGCGTGGAGACTCACGCCCACCACCAATCAATACCACATACCACAGTGCTGGGCGTGGTGGCTCACACCTGTCATCCCAGCATTTGGGAGGCAGAGACAGGAGGATTGTTGAGTTCAAGGCTTGCCTGGGCTACATAGTGAGCTCAGAGCCAACCTGAACTACAAAGCGAGACCCTGTCTCAAAAACAAAACAAAACAAAAATAAAAATAAATTACATTTTCCAAAGGGTATCTTGTTTAGAATGAGATTTTAAAAAGAGGTCAAAGAACGGAGGCACAAACTTTAAAGATTCAATTTATCATTCAATCAAAGCAACTTTCCACTTAACCATTCTTAACAACTTTTAAGTTATTGTATCTGTTAACATAGTACTACCTAAAGTAACAAAAAAGACTGTACCAGATGAATAATACATTTAAGGGAAAAATATCAAGTTTCTCTGTAATTTTAAACTAATAAGCACAAATGAATAAACAGTAGAGCTTAATTATTTATTCAAAAATATTGATCTCTTGGGTGAAGGCACTATGCGTGACAGGCAATGAAACTATTAATTGAGGAAGTTTACAACCTTGAAGGGAGAAACCCGTAACTATAAATACATTAAACTGAGTATGGTGGTGCATGCCTACAATCCTAGCACTCTGGAGAGTGCGACAACATGCAGATGGATCCCAAGTTCAAATCCAGCCTGGGCAACTTAGTGATTTAATGAGACCACAAGTCAAAATAAAAATAAAAGATCTAGAGATGCACTCAGTGCAAAGGCCTTGGGTTCAATCTTTGTAACCACAAAAAAACAAAAATCAGTGATTAGGAAAAAGTACAGAGTGCTAAAACGGCATAGATCAGAGGAATCTAATCCAGTCTAAGATCAGTTATTGTGATGGCATAAGAGTTCAAATTCTATCCATATGACTTAAAAACCAAGATCTACATTACTTACCACTCTGTTCTTGTTTTATCTGTAATAACAGATCATAGAAAAGTACCTCATAAGGTTAAGTATTAAATGTGAAGTCATAAACAAGTTGTCAAAGTCTCCAGCTACTGCTAATGTTTTCTATGTATGATCATTTGGAGTTGTTCCATGATTCCCCAAGTTTGGAGTGGCTGCCCCAATGTATGTTCCTTCTATATGCTCTAAATACAACTAACACATCTTTTAATGTACCACAATCACCTGTTCATTTACAGGTCCTCCTCTCACTAAATTGTAGGCGACCAGCAGAAAGGAATCATATTTTCTGCTCCTTTTACCCATTACTTTTCAGGCAGTGATAACTGACAGCAGAAGCTCCTTAAATTTTGGCCAAAAGAAATACAGTGGTATCTTGGTTGTTGAACTCAAT
>PVIC010058567.1:0-10344 GCA_004025085.1 Thryonomys swinderianus | reverse complement strand
TCGGGTCTGTTACTTTGCCAGTACCATGCAGTTTTTATCACGGCAGCTTTATAGTAGAGTTTTAAATTGGGAATTGTAATACCCCCTGCCATGTCGTGGTTGCTTAGAATTGCTTTTGCTATTCTAGGTTTCTTGTGGTTCCAGATGAATTTTTGTATTATTTTCTCTAGCTCTGTGAAGTATACTGTTGGAATTTCAAATGGAATTGCATTGAATCTATATAGTAGCTGTGGGAGTATAGCCATTTTGACGATGTTGGTTCTCCCGACCCAGGAACAAGGGATATCTTTCCACTTTCTGGTTTCCTTTTCTATCTCATTTTTCAGAGTCCTATAGTTTTCAGAGTAGAGGTCTTTCACTTCCCTTGTTAGGTTGATTCCTAGATATTTCATTTTTCTGGGTGCTACTGTGAAAGGGATTGCCTCCCCAATTTCTCTTTCAGTGAGTCTGTTGTTTGTGTAGACAAAGGCTGTTGATTTTTGAGCATTTGGATTACTTAAAATAGTGATGTATGTGGTGAAGTTGAGAAACTTTTAGTGAATTCCTCAATCTTTTTTTTTTTCTTGTATCTGGAGTCTGGAATTCTAGAGAATATCCTTTGCAGTAATGCTTACAATTATTTCAATAATTTAGTGATAAAACATTTTAAAAAAGAAAAACACATGATCCTGTGTTTTTGTACTATGGGAGGATAGATGATAGGTGTTTTTTTTAAGGTCAAGCATGGTATGTGCCTGTAGTGCCAACTAGTCAGAAAGCTGAGGTGGCAGCCGGAGTTCTAGGCTAACCTGAGCAACACAGAACTAAAGGGTTATGGGTATTGAGATTTTGAGAGATTTTTGTGGAGTCCTCTCCATTTTTTTTTTGGATGATTTCTCAAAGTACCCAAATGAACAAAAATCACTATTGACTATACAAAGGAAAAAATTACTGAACTGAAATTTGAAAACATCTTTCAGGTCCAATTTAAGTGGATAAGTAATTTTCTATGATTCTATTTTTATAATTTATGAAAATTTAAATTACAGTGCATAGTAATATTTTCACCAAGAAAATATTCACCAAGAAAATATTAATCTTCACAAGTTACTGTCTTGCTTTGTGAACAGTTGGTGAAAACTGAAGTATAATAATTGGAACTCTCTTATATCGGTGGTCACTTCAGTTGTAAAAATATATAGTGCAATACATAAAGGTAATTACTGCATCTTACATACTACAGTTAAGCAGTTGAAGCTTTGAATGCTTAAAAGGATCTGTTTCATCCAAAAATAATTTGCTTCAACATACATTTTCCTGATAAGTTATATGCTAAGGTGGTCTCATGTTTAGAACACTACCTCTAAAAATAAACTGCCTTAAGTTGATTATAATTCTTTCCTTCTCTGCTGTTTCACCTGGTTTTTAAATATTTGGTTTAATAGTCTTGTCATCAATTCAAAATGAAGCCAGAATGAGGCATGGGTTACTACAGACTGAAAACAGTACTTAAAATGGGAATTGTATCACTCCTAGTTATAAGCCTACACATTTTAGACCATAAAGTATTTAAAGCTGATCAGCAGACTATATAAAACTTAGCAAAAAGGGGCCAAGGATTTAGCTCAGTGGTTCCAGCAGCTGCCTTGCAAGCCCAAGGTCCCAAGTTCAATTCCTGGTAACGACATACAACAATGCTGAGCGTGTTGACTCATGCCCATAATCCCAGCATTTGCGAAGCAGAGGCAGGAGAGTTGCTGTGAGTTCAAGGTTAGCCTGAGCTACATAGTTCAGGGACAGCCTGAATTACAAAGCGAGAACCTGTCTTTAAAAAACTTAGCAAGAAGATGAAAATAATAAACTAGAGACAAGTGGTAGGAACATAATATATAGAGACTGCCCTGGGTATGAATAATATCTACCACTTATGATTTGATAACTGTCAAAATGAAAAGGAACTTGCTTCTCATAAGGGTTGTATGTGCCAGAAATCAAAGAAGCTTATATAGTTGAAGAAGATTGTACTTATAGAGCTAGATATCTGTTTTAATACATACTGATCAATACACTCAACACCAAAGACAAAGTTTGAAGAATTTTATTTTTCCTAATTCTGTCATTATAAAGCTTCAGTTTAGTATTGCGTTCAGCATTTAAAGTGCATGGACAAAGAAAGACCTCACTGGAAATCTACACTTCTCACTGCAAAACTATGCTTAACTCCAATCTAATTAAAGCTGAAATTTAGACCTGGCACAGTAGTCCATGCCCATAATCCCAGCACTTTGGGAAGGTAAGGCAGAAGAGTCATATGTTTATGCTCATCAATTTTAGAAATTTAGCAAGACATAGTGTCAGAAAAGGCTAGGAGTGTAGCTCATATAAAGGTTATTAGATCAATCGTAAGATGACAGATAACAGGAAACCTTAAATATTTGTATCAGCAATTTAGAAGCAACTGTTGAGACACTGAGGCTGGAAGAAATGTTACCTCCCAGCTTGTGTCAGGCCATGCCCTCAAATGCCTGGTGGAGCCCTAACCACAAATCTGACGGTAAACATAACTAGTGGATTCCTAAACCTAACAACCCTGATGGAAATCTAGTTCTATCATACCCCTAGCATGAGCCCTTGCTCTACTCCCGGAACTAAAAATAATCATAAATATCACTATCCATGATGCTGATGGGACCTTTTACCTAGTCCAAACCTAATCCTAATCCTCATTAAACCCTAACACTAACATTAGCAAAAGCGCTGGACCAAGAATTAAGACACTCAACCATGAACATAAATCTAACCTGGTGGGATCCTAACCATAGCCCAAATTGTAGCCCTAAGTCAAACTGTAATACTGTAGCCCTAACATTAGCATCAGTAGAACTATAAATTGCACAAAACCTAAACCCAATGCTATACCTGAATCTAGTCATAGTGAAATTTTATACTGGCCCTAAATTTAGCACTAGTTTAACCTTAATCCTAAAAATAAGGCTAACATAACTAGTAGAAAACTAAGGTTAAATTAAGCACACCCTAACCCTAACTGTAAACCTAACTTTAACCCTAATATAACCATGAGTATAATCCTAACCCTAAGGCTCCTGGAATCCTAGCCTTACTCGTCACTTGAACTCAGGCCCTAGATCCAACACTAAGCTTAACCCTATCAGTGGAGGAATACAAGCACCAGCCTTAGCATTAGCATAACCTTGCTCCTAGCCCTAGCCATACATTAAGCCTAACACTGGTGAAATCCTAACCAAATAGTATTCCTAATATTAAACTTAGTGAAAACCTAACCCTAGCAGAACCCAAAAAAAGCCCTACTCCTAGTTTCTAAACCTAAATTTAGTGGAACACTACCTCTCACAATAGCCCAAGACATTATCCTACCACTAGCCATAGTCCAACCCTATCCCAAACCACAACCATAAATGAAATGCTAGGTTTAGTCCTAATACTACTCTAGCCCTAACCCTAATACTGCTCATTGCCACAACATGGGTGGATTGTAACACTACCCAAAGATCTACCCTTAGACCTAAACCTACTCCTAACCTTAACCATAACTAAACCTGGTAGAACCACACTAACATAACCCAAGCCCTAGCCCTAACCTGGCCATATTCCTAACTCTTCCCCTAACCTTAACCCTTAACTCTGCCAAATACTCTGGTGGAAACCTAGCCCTAAAATTAAACCTTATTTTAGTTGGGACCTAGCACCAGCCCAAATCTTAATACTAATCCTACAGAAGTACTAACACTAACCCTAACCCAAACCTTCAGTATGGTGGAAGCTTAACTCTAGTTTTCATCTTAACCCTGGTCCAGGGATTTAGCTCAGTGGTGCAGCACCTGCCTGGCAAGAGCAAAGTCCTAAGTTCAATACTTGGTACCAAAAATCAATCTAACACTAACTCTGGTGAAACATTAGACATAGTCCTAACTAGCCCAAGCCCTAGACCAAGGACCAGAATTACACATTATCAAAAGCCTTAACTCTAACCCTAGCAAAAGCCAATTGCTAAACTCCACTAAGTGCTAATTCTAATCCAAACAATAACCCTAGTCCTAATTTTATTTTGTTTTATATTTTTTGAGACAGGGTCTCACTTTGTAGCTCAGGCTGGCCCTGAACTCACTATGTAGCCCAGACAAGCTTCAAACTCACAACAATCTCCAGCCTTTGCCTCCCAAGTGCTAGGATTATGGGTGTGAGTCACCACAGATGGCACTGTGGATTGTGGTACAGATCACAGGTGGGTGTGAATTACTATCCCAGGGATTGTGGTATGTGTTACAAGGGATCGAACTCAGGACCTTGCACTTGCACAACAGCCCCCAAAACTACTAAGCTATCTCACTGACCCATAAACGTTTTCCCTACTCCTAATCTTAACACCAAACCTCCTGCTAATCCTTACCTGGTGAAAGGAGAGCCCGTGAGCCTTTTCCTTGCCCTAAACTTACCTTACCCTTGAAGAAAGGATAGGCATATACCTAAACCTAGCGTGAGCCCTAACACCAACTTTAACCTAAGCCTAAGGCCAATTTTGGCAGAACCATAACCCTCATCGTATTTTAAAAGATAAATCTAAACTTATCCATAGTTCTAACTTTACTGGAGCCCTGCCAAACTAGCTTCAGGCTTTAACAATGGAGGGATTCTAGTCAATGCCCTAGTTATATTCTTATCACCTGCCTTAAGCCTAACCCTAACACTAAATATAAAACTAACCATAACCTTAATCCTAACCCTGATGGAATCCTAGCTTCACTACTAGTCATATTCCTACCACAACACCTAGATCTAATCCTTAACCATAAATGTAATCTTAACTGTATAACTAACCCTAATTCTGGTGGGACCTACAAACTAATCATAACTTTAACCTTAACCCGAATCTCAGTGAAACTTTAGCCATAACTGAAACCGAGTTCCAGCTGTGGTCCTAACCCTAACCCTCTTGAAACCTAATCCTAAACCTCAGACTAACCCTAACAAAACATTAAAATTAATAGACACCTACCCCTAGATGAAGCCCTAGCCACAGCCATAAACCTAATAGCCTGTAATCCTAAATTTAACCCTAAACATGGTCCTAATATTAGTGGATCTCTGACACTAACTATAATGCTAACTCTAAATGTAAACAAAGCTCTGGACTTAGCCTTATACATAGCCCTGGTCCTAATCCTAACACTTAACCCTAATGATAACTCTGGTAGAAACAACCATAACAGTACCCTTTGTCAAAAAGTTGTCCTAGCCTAAATTAGTTCTAGTGCTAGTCCTTGGGCTAACCTTAACTATAACACTAAACCTAGCCACAAGCATAACCCAAACCTTAAAAGTAACTATGGTGGGACACTAATCATAATTATAAAGCTTAATCTTTTTTCTTCTTTTTTTTTTCTTGAGATAGGGTGTCCCTTTGTAGTTCAGTCTGGCCCTGAGCTCACTATGTAGCCCAGGCAATCTTTGAACTCAGCAATCCTCCTGTCTCTGCCTCCCAAATGCTGGGATTACAGGTGTGAGCTACCACGCCTGGCACTGTGGTATGTGGTATTGATTGCTGGTGGGCATGAATCACCACGCCCAGCATTGTATGTGGTTACCATGATCGAACTCAGGGCTTTGCACTTGTGAGGCAGGCTCTGGTACCACTGAGCTAAATCTCAGGCCCTATAAAGCTTAATCTTAAACTACCCTATAAAGAACCATAGCCTAGGCCCTAGTCATTACCATAATCATAACCTGAATCCTAGTAGATCCATATCTCTACTGCTAACATTAGATCAAACTTTAATCAAACCCTTAATCCTTACTAAACCTAACAATTGTGTTAGCACTACCTCAACCTAGAAATAACACTACCCCTAACTTTAAGCCTATTACTAGTGATAGTGGAAAAACTAACCCTAAAACTACCATGAATCCTAACTTTAACTTCAGTGGAAATGCAAACCAAATCTTAACCTAGGCTTTGCCATGAACCTAGTCATAATGCAAAATCCAAACACTAAACCAAATCTAATCATGATCATAACTTCTCTAAAAATCTTAATCTTAAATTTAGCTCTATTCCCAGCACTAGTCCTAACCCTAAACCTGGTGGAGTCCTAGTAGTAGCCCTAGATGTAGTCCTAATCTGAGCAGTAGCCTTTTATTCACACCCAGGCCTAACCCTAATTCAAAGCCCTAACCTAATACCAAGGAAATCCTAATGCTAATCCTAATCTTAATCCTAACCTGAACTATAAACCTAGCCCCAGGCTAAGAAATAGCCCTACCCATAGCATTACACTAATTCTAAACCTACACTAAACCTAAAAATGGTGGAACCCAAGACCTAACCCTAACCCTAATCCTATTGTTAATACTAGTACAGACCTTGTTCTACTCTTACCTAGCATAAGGCCCAGCAGCTACTCTAGCCCTAACCCAAGTGGAACTTTAAGACTCACTGTAACCATAAATCTAACCCTGGTGCAGAATTAGATCTAAACCTAGCCCTAAATTATGTCCCACCCTTGACTTGGTCCTAAACCTTGCACTAATCCTAACTATAATCATAACCTTAGCCATAACCCTGGTGTAACCATAAACCTAAACCAAACCTAATCTAAAAACCCTGATCAAACCCTGATCCTAGTCCTAGCCTTGATCTTGCCCTAGGCCTGGTCCTTGGTCTATTCTTATACTTAACCCTAAGATAACTCTAAACCTAGCCCTTAACCCAACACAAAACCATGGTGGATGATAGCCCTAGTCTTAGCCCTATACCAAGCCTATTTTTTTTTTTTGAGACAGGGTCTTGTGTTATAGTTCAGACTGGCCCTGAGCTCACAATATAGCCCAGGCAAGCCTCGAACTCAGTATTCCTCCTGCCTCTGCCTCCAGAGTGCTGAGATTACAGGTGTGAGCACCACGCCCAACACTGTGGTATGTGGTATTGATTGCTGGTAGAAGTGAGTCGCCATACTCACCACTGTATGTGGTTACCAGGGATGGAACTCAGGACCTTGCGCTTGCTAGGAAGGCGCCAGAACCACTGAGCTAAATCTCTGGCCCACCAAACCTAATATTAACCCACACTTTGGTGGAAACTTAAACTAACCTTACCTAACTCTAACCCTTGATGGGTTTCTTCCCTAACCTTAGTCTTAACCTTAGTACTTGTTGGGAACATGTTTCGGGAGAAATAATTGGAAGATCAAAATTGATCAAGCCTTCCTTGTACAGATGGACTCTGGACTCAACTCACCTTCACCTCTGCTAACAACAAAGACTAGTAGCCCCACATGCTGTAATACTTCAAGGAGGAACTACTCCATTGCTAGTGTCTGCCCTGCTCTTCCGGATCTTCTATCTCTAGGACTATTGGAGGTGTTTGTTCTGCCCTGTGGGATCTTCATCTGCATAGCAGCTCCAAGATTATTGTGGGTGTCTGCCCTGCCCATAGGGTCTTTGTTACATTCTGTCACTCTAGAGATGGTGAATAAAAGGTGTGGTGGGCTGGGGCCTGGGGTCTTTTGCTACCCAGAGTAGCATGGACCAGGCCCCAACTCAGCTTTAAACCTCATCTCTGCCTACTTATTATTATTTTGCCATGTGTAGTTGACTCACAGGAGACTAGAATCTAATGCAAACATTCTAGTTATGTTCCCTTCCTCTGGTTCCCACATTTGGTGCCCGCCGTGGATTTAAACTGGATCTACTGGTAAATTCACCTGTGAGACAAGCTTGAAGTTAAACAGACAACACACAGATCTCCCAGAATGATTCTAGATGTGAACAAGGGACACAAGTCATGTGTTCAGCTGGGAGTAATCTATCTTTGCTGAGTTGAAAGTATGGGTCAGTCTCAGTCATCAGATCAGTGTAACTTTGTCAAATTGTTTAAGTTGCTGTTAAAGCAAGCAGCATATCTAGTACCAAAGAAAGATGTGATAAAATTGCTACAAGATATAGAAATATAAATTCCAACATTTCCCAAGGAGGGGACACTTAGTAACATGGAAATGTGTGTGAATCATCCTTCATGAAGCCAGGCAAAGAGGGGATTGTCTTTCCCCTTAAACATTAACCACTTGGACCTTAGTCTACTCTGCTCTCAAACTCTCTGTCAGTTCAGAAGATGGTTGCCACTCCTTCCCCAACATGCCCCTCTGGCCATGTTTCTCCATGTTCAGCTTCTTCACCCATTTGCTTTCATCTTAGTGCAGCTTCAGCCCCATCTGAGGAGAACCCTAAATCACTAGCCCCACAGCCTTCTCAGGTGCCACACAAAGGTCTTGTTGCTCCCCTCCAAAAGCCTGCTTCTAGGGCCACTTCCTATCTCCGTGCCCTACAAAAGCCAGCTACAGCAGACAAGGAGGTCAAAGACCCTTTGTGCTTTCCTATTTCACTTCTACCTGACTGACAACCCAGAGGTGGACAAGTGCTTTCACAACTTCTATGATTTTGACATCCTAAAAGAGCTCAGACAAAGTGTGCTGACTAATGGTGTCCAAAGCCCCTATACAGTGGGTTTATTGGACAATGTACTTCATACTTACTCTCTAGTTGTGCATGATGTCTTTCATCTTGCAGAAATATTCCTATCCCCGGCTCAGTATTTTCATTTTGAGGTGGAATTGCATTCCTTAATTAAGGAGCAAGCTCATAAAAATGCTCAGGGAGATACTCAGACCAGAGAGTTTACTTTTGATATGCTACCGGGTAGTGGTGAATTTTCAGATTTAAACAGTAAGCTGATTGCCCAGCATTACTCTTTTGCCAGCTAGAAAACTTCATGTGGAGGGGTTGGGCCTCTATGCCAGTTGTTGGTGCACCAACACAATCTTTTACTCAAGTCATACAAGGGCCAATGGAAACTTTCACGCAGTTTGTAGCCCAATTACAAGTAGTTAAGAGACAGATATCTAACTCCCAGGCAGCAGACATTCTGATTTTACAAGTAGCCTATGAGAATGCCAATCTAGATTGTAAACAGGCAATAAATCCTGTACGCTCTTCAAATGATCTTGGAGTATATATTAAGGCATGTCAGAATATTGGGTGTCCTTCATACCATTCAGCCCTGATGGTTCAAGCCATCCCCCAACATTTACATGCTGCACATAACACACTAAAGTGTTTTAACTGTGGGAAAATTGGACATCTCAGAAAAAACTGTAAAATCAAAGCAGCCTTACAAACTGAGCTGAAGTCATTAAATCAGGCATCCAGAGAGTAAGTTACCACCTGACCCTTGCCCTCGCTGCAAAAAAGGCATTCACTGGGCTAAGGCCTGTCATTCCAAATACAAGGATGTCACAATATTTCCAGGGAAACAGAAATCACACCCTTCCCTAGGCCCAGAAAATTATAGGGGATCAAGGCCAGGTGATTCCAGTCCCTCTGAGCCAATTGTACCCAGTTTGGGTCCATGCATAAGTATAAGAGCAGATGGCATGGGTGTCCAGAGGGATATCTCTTCCCTCATCAGGGGAACATTTGGGAGCTCAGTATTAGATCTTTCTGCTGCTCAGAGAGTTCACCTGCTGGGAGGTGAGACTCCTGTATCTGTCAATTTATGGACCCCTGCCACTTGGAACAATTGATTTGATACTTGGGAAATTCTCTCTAACTTTAAAAGGCATTACTATTATTCCAGCTGTTATTGACTCTGTTTACAACTCTGAATTGTGTATTCCTGTTAGTTCTACAGGACTTTGGGTAATTTAACAAGGTGATTATATTGCACAACTGTTGCTCTTGCCTAAACCAAAATTAAATAATGTTAGCCTTAATTCTCAACAGGATTTTCAACTGGAAATTTCTCAAAAAAGAGGTTTATTTCAGCCAAGAGATTTCCAAAAACTGACGTACATGCAAAATTAAATTAAATGGCAAGTTCTTTTCAGGGTTACTAGACATAGGTGTGGATGTATCCATCATATTCGTGTCACTTTGGCCCCCAGTTTGGGGTACAAAACAAGTTAAAATGTCACTGGTAGGCTTTGGTACCCCTCAACAAACTCTACAAAGCACCATACCTTTACCTTATAAAGGACCTGATGGTCAATTGGGACACGTTTGTCCTTACATAGCTCCCATACCTCTAAATTTAGGGGGAAAAGATTTGTTGGAAGAAAGGAGAGCTATAGTGATTACTTTGCCCCTTGAAAATTCACCAGTTCAACAAACGGGGTATAAACCAGAAAATGGGATATGAACCAGAAAAAGGATTAGGAAAACAGCTTCAGGGCAAAATGCAGTGTATAGAACAGCAACAAAAAAAAACCCCAATCATTTTGGAATTGGATATGATCAAAGCTTTTTAGTTGGGGCTTTTTTTTTTTTTTTTTTTTT
>PVIC010058566.1:0-10349 GCA_004025085.1 Thryonomys swinderianus | reverse complement strand
ATCCTCTTGTCTCTGCCTCCCGAGTGCTGGGATTACAGGCGTGAGCCACCACGCCCGGCATTGTGGTATGCGGTGTTGATTGCTGGTGGGCGTGAGTCTCCACGCCCAGCATTGTATGTGGTTTCCGGGGATCGAACTCAGGACCTTGCGCTTGCGAGGCAGGCGCCGGAACCACTGAGCTAACCCTCCGGCCCAATACCCTGTAATTTTATAATTATGAAACAATATAGTATACTCAAGAATTTTCCTAAAGAATGAAGACTATAAAGTGAAACTCTATTAGATATTTTTAAATTTGTATTGGCATTTATTTACAATACAGACATAAATCTTCAAGGATCATGGAACTTTATGTAAAATCTAGTTCACTGACTTTTTTATGCTGCAATTTCTGGCCTTTAAAAAATCCCCCAGCTGGGTCAGAGATTGAGCTCAGTGGTTCTGGCACCTGCCTAGCAAACCCAAGGTCCTGATTTTGATCCCCGGTAACCACATACAACAACATTGGGCGTGGTGACTCACGCCCACCAGTAATCAGTACCACATATCACAGTGGTGGTTTATGTCTGTAATTCCAACACTCAGGAGGCAGAGGCAAGAGGATTCCTGAGTTCGAGGCTTATATAGTGAGCTCAGGGCCAGACTGAACTACAAACCTAGACCCTGTCTCAAAAAAACAACAACAACAAAAATAACTCCCACAGCAGAACATTTCCCATTCTCAGTAGAGACCGAGCTACCCTCTTGGCCCATCTGGTCTTATCAGCCCCAGGGACCTTTGGACAGCAGGCAGGGTGAGCCCGGGTCAGTGTGTAACATTAGTGGGCTGTTGGCATTGCCAAGCCCAAAGCAACCCTGGAATTTCCCCAGACCTTTGTACTGCCTTCAGGTCAGAACCACCAATGTTGAATGGGAATCATTGTTTTTATGATTTTATGGTTTCCAAGAGAGGGAATCCCAGGATTCTTTGCACTGAATAAGGGTGGACTATTTTTAGAATTAAAATTGCTTTTCATTGAAGTTCTCTAACAGGAAGAATTTGACTTACTGTGTATAAAGTTTGATCCATTGCTGTTTTGCAATCCTATGTTTAGGTCTGTATGTACAGTTTGTTTCTTTTTCTTTTTTTTTAAACCAGTTTAGTAGTTTATATCATGCTGTGCATAACTGAAATGTACATTTTGGTGAGTTTTTACTTATGGAAAACCATCACCACAATCAAAACAATAAATATCCATCCCCAAAATGTCTTCACTGTGTAAAATAAAAGATACTGAGGGGCCAGAGATTTAGCTCAGTGGTTCTGGTGCCTGCCTAGCAAACACAAAGTTTCTGGTTTGATCCCTGGTAACCACATAAACAACAAGGGGTGTGGTGACTCACACCCACCAGCAATCAGTACCACATACCACAGTGCCAGGTATAGTAACTCACGCCAGTAATTCTAGCACTCGGGAAGCAAAGGCAGGAGGGTTGCTTCGAGGCTTGGCTGGGCTCCATAGTGAGCTCAGGGCCAGCCTGAACTACAAAGTGAGACCCTGTCTCAAAAAATAAAAAAAGATACTGAGATTATAGGAAAAGATAATATTTTTCCTCTTTAGCAATCTCCTGCTTGTAAGAAACACATCATTTTGTCTTTTTGATCTGGTTTATTTTTAAAAATCAAGCAAAACTTAAAAGGAGGCCAACATTGCACTCAAGATATGACTATTTTGGGACTGTCAACTCAGGTCATTTAGGGGATTGATTTTTCTTTTTTTTCTTTTTCTATATTATATTGTATTATGACAATGAGCAAGTATTACTGTCATAATAAGAAAAAACAGTAATAAAAGCTTGTGTGTTTGAATTTAGAAGTTTCAAAGCAATTAAGGCTCTGCTGTAAATTAGCCCCACAGTAAGGGTCCCACTAGAGGGAGAGAGAAATCCTTACAAAGGCAAAAGTATCCATTGTCTAAGGCAGCAGTTAGATCAAAAGTAAAACATACAGGCTTCTAAACTGGTATGACCCTCAGACACTAATTTTTATTTTGGAAACTAACTTTAATAAATGTATAGAATTTTTAAACTAAATTTGGATGTACTCCTCACCACAACAGTCTACATCTCTGAGATTCACACATTTTTGGTAAACCGAGAATTTCCAAACTGATATTAGGGGTTGTGTAACTTTTTTTTTTTTTTTTTTTTTGAGACAGGGCCTCGCTTTGTAGTTCAGGCTGGCCCTGAGCTCACTATGTAGCCCAGGCAAGCCGCTGCGAACTCAGCAATCCTCCTGTCTCTGCCTCCCGAGTGCTGGGATGACAGGCGTGAGCCACCACACCCGGCATTGTGGTACTGTATTGATTGCTGGTGGGCGTGAGTCACCACGCCCAGCACTGTATGTGGTTACTGGGATAGAATTCAGGACCTTGCGCTTGCGAGGCAGGCGCCGGAACCACTGAGCTAAATCTCCGGCCCTTGTGTAACTATTTTAACACTTTGCACTAAAAAGTAATACAGTCCTCCTTTTCTATGAGAGATACATTCCAAGACCCCTAGTGGAGGGGTAAAGCTTTAGGTAGTACCAACACTTATGTAACCTATGTTTTTTTTTCTATACATACATATTTATGATAGTTTAATAAATCAGGTACAGTAAGGGGATAATGTTAATAGCTGATTACAAAGTAGAACAATTATAACAATATACTGCAATAAAAGTTATGTGATTGTGGCCCATCTCTCTCTCAAAATATCTTACCGCACTGCAGTGATTCCCCTGATGATGGGGTGACAGAGGTCGAGATGAGGAACGGAAGTGGGGAGGATGACACAGGCACCGGAACTTGGCACTAGGCTGCTCTGTGACAATCACTCCACACAAACAGTGTTCTGTAGGACTAGAGGATCTGATATCCTAACCTGCTACAAAATAACTGACAGGACTGTGATATCTACAGTGTAGAACTCTAGTCGACGGTTTCAGTGTGTGCTCAGAATGCCACGCAAATCAAAACTTAACAACTGTTTATTGCCAAAGGAAAACATAGAAACCAAAATCGTGGACCAAAATGTGATCACTGTGGGTGCGCAGGGTACAAATGGCCTCATGGTACACTTACTAGCTGAGCTGCTTTAGAATTAGTTGTAAATGAAGAAACAAGGCATAGCCCCAGTTTTTTAAGTTCTGAGTAGTGGAATCCAGCCAAGAGCTCACAAGTGCTGTCACAGCCCATCGGGGTGGCTGACGTCTGTACACCACAGGACTTCTTTTCCTTGAAGTCCGGATTCTGGCCTGGCCCTTTGTAAGATGAATGTGTATTCAGAAAGAACTGTTTATGGAGTGATTAAAAGGAATTAAACAGAAACCTCCTGTTCCCCGTAAACATTCTCTACTCTAGATCTGGCTGGCTGGCCCCACCCAAGCCATGACACACAGGTACTTTTTAGTGACCAGGAAATTATAACCCTGTTCATAGATCAGTTTACACAGATCCTAGAGAAGTGCAGTAAATTATTTCTGACCTGCTCCCTAATCCTGTAGCCCCAGAAAATAATTTGAATTCTTTTACTTCCAATTTAGTCTTGTTTTCTGTAGTGCTGGGCCTGACACACCCTAGGCAAGCAGTGTACCAATGAGTTATCTGTCCCTTCCTCCTGTTTAATATAATGCAAGGTTTTATAAAATGAATTTAGCAAGGAAAAGGCCAATATCAGCTCCAGGAAACTCATCCCTATAAGGACCACAGACCTCTTATCTGAGAAAGAGAACTCAGGGTAGGGGCCAGGCTCAGGGGAGGTGTGTGTGTGCATGGGGGAGGAGGAGACAGCCCCAGGGGGAAGTAGGGCAGAGAGCCCCAGGAAGACATGCTGAGAACAGCCCCCCACTGGCCTGTGGTCACTCTGTGTGGCCTTCACGCTGGCTGGTGAATGGTGCCCAGCAATGTCTGTGATCCACCCCCAATGTGTGACCATGCGCCTGTGCTCAGCTTTCTGTCATGGAGACAGAATCCCTGAAATAAGTCAGCTGAGCAGAGGAATCTTCATGGTTTCAGAGGCTTCTGGTTATGATCACTTAGCAAGGGGCATTCTACATTGTAGCAGAACCATGTGGCTAAGGAGGTTTGCTCACCTCATGGTGGCCAGGAAGCAAAGAAAGAGAGAACAGGGCATAGATCCCAGTGTGCCCTCCAACGGGGCACCCAGATGTCATACCCCAGAGGTCTACCTCTGTCCACGAGGTCCCAACTCCCAAGGCTTCCGCCTCCTCCCGAAAGGATCACAGCTGGGAGCCAAGCTTTCAATACATGAGCTTTTGAGAGACCTTCATGATCCAGACTACAGCATGTACTTATGTGGTACCAGGGACATGCAGATAGGATTAAACTAAAGATATTTATGATTTTGGGCTGTCCGGGGCCCCAGTGTAAGCACAGGTCCTTATGTGTGAAAGAGGCAGACAAGAGAGTCAGGGAATGAAATGTGAGGAGAAAACAGAGAGAGAGTTAGTTATGAGGTACTGCAGCGTTGGCTTGAAGATGGAAGGAAGGCCCGTGAGTTAAGAAAGGGAGCGGGCTGTAAAAGTTGGAAAAAGCAGAAGCTAGGTTCTCCCCTAGAAGGACCACAGCCATGCCAACCCATATTGGATTTTTGACATTTAAAATTTAAGATTATACATTTTTGTCTCAAGCCACCAAGTGCGTGTTGTTGTGTGACAGCAGCAATGGGAAACTGATTCAGCCCTGGAATACAGGCCCAGGATGGCCTCCCCAGGGACACCGGACCTGCTGTGTCTTGAGCTGGGGGCTCCCAGCTTGTCCCCTGCTTTACTGGGAATCCTAAAGGGAAAGGACAAAGACCCCCAGAGTGGTCTCGGTTGAAAAAGCCCATGAAAATCATTCATTTTCTTCCAGGAAATCTTCCTGAGCCAATTAAAACAACAGATCTGGGACCTGCGTGCACTCCGTGTGGCACTGCTCTCCTGCCAGCAGAAATGCTGACTGGAAACTTCTGAGTGGTTATAAAACAGGAAGCGTCTTAGACTCGATGCGTGTAGTTCACTTAAACTGGGGTGACACAGACAGACTTTTTTGAAACTGTGACAGTTGCTGTTCCTGAAGTCCGAAGAGCAACCATCAGATAAAAGCCAGGAGACTTATTCACATCGGGTCCTAATATCACTATCTTTAGGCTTTATTTTGCCCATTGGCATTCCAAGACCAAAAAAGGTAAACCACAGATATGTGCAAGAACTGTGAACAAAGCAGAGTAAATAAAGCATATAAGAAATTCAAGTACACGTCTTCCAAACACAAAGAGTAATGGTAATCTGATCAAAATGTATGTCTGGAAAAATACTCAAAAAATGTATATTTTTTAAAAACAAAGGGATCCCAATAAAGAAGGTAAATGATATACCTGAAGGTGTATTCATACATATGTTTGCGAAGAAAATTAGTATAACTGAGTTGCTTTGTTTGTCTGTTCATTTTTCTTCTTAGCACTTGAGACTGAACTCAACGTCCTTCATCCATTCAGTCATTCACCCTAACCATCTGGTCTACCAGTGCGTTCATCACTAGCCCTCTTTTCTTAATTTATTTTATTTTGAGACAGAATCATGCTGCTTAGCCCAGACAGGCCTTAAACTTGTAATCTCTTTCCTCAGGCTCCCTAGTAGCTGGAATTATAGGCATGCACTGCCATGACCAGATTGGAATGAGTACTTTAATTTCTAGAGTAGGTAGAATAACATTCCTTTGGTTATATCAGGCTGGTTTCCCTTGTTGAAAAATTAGGGCCTCTGGGAGATCTGGGAGGCTCTCAAGGGTGAATTTTTCCATGGTGTTCAGCACGGTGAGGGTGTAGAGTGGAAGGGAGCTCCTGTGCAGGGTGTGAATGACACAGACTGAGTAAAACAGCTGTACCCTAGCTGCAAGGGAAGCCGGGAATATGCATTTTTCTGGAAGAAAGGAGAGTTTGTGACTCTGAAAACTCTTCCCCCAACACACACATTCGAAATATGCTAGACAGTCAGAAAACAGGACAAGCAGGCACTATCCCTCCTTCAGGGATCTGTTGCAAGGACGATTGGAGTAGTGTACTCTACACATAGCAGGGGTAGGATCTCAGCCTATGGCACAGCCTCTCGTTGTGGGGCAAAGTCAGAAGTCCCAGTTTGCTGAAGTACATGCAGGGGCCCATCAGCTGCCTAACACCTCTGGCTGTGGTTAACTGACTTACAGTAGCCGCCGGTTGGCCTGAGCCCTCTGTTTACCGTCTGCTCCAACTCCTGCCCCGAGACACCAGGCTCTTCCCTGAAGTCTATAAGACCCCCGAGAGCAAATTAAAACATACTAAACACGAGTTATAATTTTAATCATTCTGGAAAGTGGACTCCCATGTGAGTTTCTCTCAGCTATACAAGCCCAAAAGGTTTCATTCAAAACTTCTGTCCAAGAATCTGGCAGAAAAGTGTCAGGTTTTCCCCTCCGGTTCCCACTGGCTGCTTCAATCTATCCCTGAGACCCTTGGGCCTTTTCATGAACACTGGCGTCAGGAATGGGCAGCTCCCAAAAGTGCAGGCATCTCTTCCTGAGAAGGGGCGAGAAAGAGCTGCAGAATATTCTTCTCTCCTGTTGTTTCTATACCCTGACAAGTCTCAGGCAATTATTCAGGCCGTTTTAAGGAGGCCACATGGACAGTGTCATATTTGGGAACAGCCCCACTCTTGGGAAGGCCCCTGACCACAGAAGAGAGAGAGAGGTGTTTTTGGAAGGAGGTTTCCTAGTCGTATCCACTGAGGAACTAGAAATGCAAAGTTTGTAAACCCCAGGGAGGAGGGGCAGGGGAAGAGAGGGAGACAGTCCCTGGGGAGCGCAGGGGTTTGCTCTTCTTCCTCTATGCTGATCCCTCTGACCGTGGTCGAGGAAGAGAGGGCACCTAGCACAAATCAAGGCCCGCTTAGCGATGACCAAGGGCCTCCATGGGGCTCCA
The DNA here is from genome assembly GCA_004025085.1 of Thryonomys swinderianus. Taxonomy (NCBI): domain Eukaryota; kingdom Metazoa; phylum Chordata; class Mammalia; order Rodentia; family Thryonomyidae; genus Thryonomys; species Thryonomys swinderianus. Next base: position 3,371 of record PVIC010058566.1, on the reverse strand, counting down.
GCACAAGCTCAGTTGGAACGTACTGTCGGAAAGCTCTGTTGCACACGGGTGCCAGCAGTCCTGCCTGTGGAGCATCCTCCTCCGCCGAGACCAGCGAGATGGTCCCAAGCAGTGGGAGAAGTGGCGTAAGGCAAGGCAGGAAGGACTTCTCAGGAAGTGAAGTGGAGATTAGAATACAGATTGTAAATACGAGGCCCTGGGGGAGATAGCGAGGGTGAGAGCAGGAAGAGGCAGAGACGCGGGGTGCATGTGACCTAGCTTCAGTCTGGTTGACGGAACAGCAGGGTCGTGAGGACAGCGGAGAGATTGACGGTCTCCGAGCAGGCCTGGCCTGGAAGGCGGGAAGCCAGGTATGAAACACAAGGGGCTCTGGAGCTGGAGAGGACCGGCCAGGAGTCTGTGTCGATACTTACTGTCATCTAGACTGTGCTTACTGGACCAGAGCCACCGTGTGACGCGGGCTGTGAGTGTGGTAATATCAGGGTCTGACTCAGGCAGCCGTGGGTGTTGGCCACACAGTCTACATGCGATTGCTTCCCTGCCTGGGGCTGAAGCCTGAAGTTCTCAATCAGAAGGAGGTTGGGAAGAGAAGAACAGAAGGTAGATGATGCATAACAAGCTGGAACCCAAGGCCGAGCTGGAAACCCCCTTCAGTTCCTCTCCATGCCAAACCTCCAACTTGCACAATCGCACCAAGAAAGCTGGCGCCCTTTGTCATGGAGCTAAATCAGACCTGTACCGGGTCTAGGAGGCTGGACCCCGAGAAGCTGTAGAGGAAGACCTGGGGGAGCTGGTCCTGCCGTGTGGGACGCCAGCAAATAGGCCACGGCTGTGAGCTCCAGGGAACTCTCAAGTCCAGCCCCAAGTACCAGGGATAAAGGAGCGTGGTCACAGGTGCCCTGCTCTTCCCCTCCCCCCTGACCTTCCGAAAAATGTCTCCCCAGCCGGTGCTTGCTCAGCGCTGGTCGGGGAGGAGAATTCTAGGAAGCACAGTCATGGTTAACGGGGTTGCTACAGTACAAACCCCACGGGCCATATTACTTCCCTCGGACGGCTTCCTTGTCTGTAAAAATGACAGAAACGCCCAGATTTGTGAGGACAGAGGAAGATGCTGTACCAAGAAACACATCTTGCCACCGACCAATGTCAGTTTCTTCCTGGCATCCTTGCCCACCTCCCAAGGGCAGGGGTGCGGCCCTCCTAGCCCGTTAGGTGAGGAAAATGGGTGCAAGAGCAAGTGGCTAGAAGGGGGCAAATGAACAGAGGTTTGGGACAGACTCGGGTTTTGTAGGGCTGAAGTTCATGTGACCTGTGGAAACCCTTGTGTAAGAGAATATACACTTTAAGACTGTAAAATTAGGCAGAAAACAAGGATTTATTTACAATGACAAAGTAATAATAGACTACAGGGTTTGTTTTTTTTCCTGAAATGTTGATTTTTATTGGTTGGCCTTCTTTTTTTTTTTTTTTTTAATACCAGGGATCAAACTCAGGGCCTTGTGCTTGCCAGGCAGGCCCTGTACCACTGAGTTATAGCCCAGCCCTAGGCTACACATTTATTTATTTATTTATTTTTAATTTTTTTGAGACAGGGTCTCACTTTGTAGTTCAGGCTGACCCTGAGCTCACTATGTAGCCCAGGCTAGCCTTGAATTCACAGCAATCCTCCTGCCTCTGCCTCCCAAGTGCTGGAATTATGGGCATGAGCCACCGCAGCTGGCACTGTGGTGTGTGGTACCGATTGCTGGGATTACAGGTATGAGTTACCATGCCAGGCACTGTGGTATGTGGTTCGGGGGGATTGGACCCCAGACCTTGCACTTGCCCGGCAGACTCCGGAACCTCTGAGCTAAATCCCTGGCCCATAACCTAAATTTGTTTTATGATTATTGATAGTTTTGGAAAGATTCTTTTGACTTCACAATGTATTGTTGATTTACATTTATCTGTGCTATCAAAAGCCAAATGTCATATCTTTTTGTCTCTCTACCTATGCTAGAAAATGTCAAGAGATTCACAGCTGCCTCGACACCACCCTAAGTGAGAAACTTGTCAAAAGGAAACTCAGAGGAGAAAGAAAGGAGAAAGCAGTCTTAGCAATCTTAGAATCTCTTGCACATCTCCCAGAAGCGCAGGACCATCTGCACACAGAGCCTAGGAGGAAAACTCACAAATGAAGCCCCCAAGAATTAAACTTTAGGAGACTGAGAGTAAATCCGCCCCCAAAGGGGAAAAGTAGCTACAGGGCGAAGTTCCGTACAGTAACCGAAGTGTGCGTGACGGTGCAAAGAAGCACAAGTGGGAAGAGAAAAGGAGAAACACCAAGCGGGTAGCTTCCGGGTCTCCTCAGACCCCACATCCCGGCTGGTGGCTGCAGGGGCGGCCAGGCCAGGCGGAGCACAAAAATGGAATGGCCGTCGCTGAGAGACGGCCTTGCCCTGGCAAGCGGCAAAGCCGGGTATTTGGGCCCTTAGGGTATTTGAGTGATAGGAGGCTCCCTCTTCAAGGAGTTCCTCTCGGCTCCGGGTGAAGGACTTCTGTGAGGAAGACATAAACCCTTTAAGTTTCAGCAGAAAGGGGCCCTGGATGGAGGCTCCCAACTGAGGAAAAAGAAAGCTGTGCTCTCGGGTGTTCCCCCTGGACAACTCCACAGGTGGACGCGACCGCGCCTGCTGAACTCGGAGTTTAACACAAACCCTTCCTGCCTCACCTCAGACAAACGCACTGCCCTTTTCTGTAGCATGACACCTGCCACGACCATAAAAGTAAAATACGTCCAGTGGGGTGAGGGAGAGGTGGAAAAGGTCCATTTATTCATACTGTCATAACTCCTTATTCCTATGTGAGTGTACTTCCCAAGTCAGTTTCAAAGCAACCTGTTGGAAACGAGTCTCTATATTCTCAAAGCACAGTTAAAATAGTCGCTAGATATTTCATCACACTTTTTTTTTTTTGAGACAGGGTCTTGCTTTGTAGTTCAGGCTGGCCCTGAGCTCACTATGTACCCCAGGCAAACCTCGAACTCAGCAATCCTCCTGTCTCTGCCTCCCGAGTGCTGGGATGACAGGCGTGAGCCACCATATCCGGCACTGTGGTATGTGGTATTGATGGCTGGTGGGTGTGAGTCACTACGCCCAGCACTGTATGTGGTTACCGGGGATCGAACTCAGAACCTTGTGCTTGCGAGGCAGGCGCCAGAACCACTGAGCTAACCCTCTGGCCCATCATCACACATTTGTATAACGAGCCAATTTTAAGAGTTCCACGGAAAGGAAATAAGGGAAAGTTAAAGTCTGCACTGCCAAACCCTGCATTCCGATCTCCGGAGGCTCCCTCTGGGCTCTGACGCCTCCTCTTTTTTTTTTTTTTTT
>PVIC010058565.1:0-10346 GCA_004025085.1 Thryonomys swinderianus | reverse complement strand
GCTTGCAAGGCATGCACCGGAACCATTAAGCTAACCCTCTGGCCCTCAGCAGATTCTTCTAATCCAGAGCCCAGTGTGGAGAGGGAAACGGGCTGCCCTGGCCACACCAGGTCAGAATCCCACATCCAGCACCTACTGGGTATGGCCTCACAGAGGGCTAAGCAACTCTTGCCATGCATGTGGGCACAAGGCTCCCAGAAGTGGGGCTCCCTAGGAAAAGGGCATGGGCCCCACTCAGAGAAGTCCCCTCCACCATTCTGCATCTTTCTCTCTTGTTTCTGTCACGCTCGTACATGGCAGGCAAGCGCTTGGTCCCTGGGCCACGGCCACAGCTGTCTGCACTGCTCATCAGTGTCTGTGTCAGGGCCGGAGGGTTAGCTCAGTGGTTCCGGCACCTGCCTCGCAAGCGCAAGGACCTGAGTTCGATCCCCGGTAACCACATATAATGCTGGGCGTGGAGACTCACACCCACCAACAATCAACACCACATACCACAATGCCAGACGTGGTGGCTCACGCCTGTAATCCCAGCACTCGGGAGGCAGAGACAGAAGGATTGCTGAGCTTGTGGTGGCTTGCCTGGGCTACATAGTGAGCTCAGGGCCAGCCTGAACTACAACGCGAGACCCTGTCTCAACAAGCAAAAAAAAAAAAAAAAAAGAAGTGTCTGTGTCCATCCAAGCTGGCTGGCGCAGAGGGGCACAGTGCTGAAGCCCAAGTCCAAGGCCCAGGGCCTTGCTGAGTGTGTCCCTCCCTCATCCGTGCACCCATAGGCTTCTTCCCCCCTGGTCAGGCACCATGCCAGGACCAAAGGATGACAGAGCAGCTTCCTAGAGAAGCCCGAGGTCTGTCGAGGATGATTTCCGAAGAAATCATGTCTGACAGTGCCTGAAGGAAGTGAGAGATACCTTCCGGGCACAAGGGCAGAAGGAATTGGGGCAAAAGAAGTGTGACATTTAGGATCCATTTCTGAGCCTGAGGATGGCAAGGATTTCTCCCCACAGAATGCAGAGCCTGCCACTTCCAGAACTGTGAGGCTCTGCAGAACACCAGGGCTGGAGGGGACTGTGTCTCTCTGCCCTCCGCTACACGGCCTGCTTTCACCCTCCGAGGCAGGCACAGCTTCCAGGGGGAATGGGTGAGGGCCAGACTGGGAGTGGAAGGCCAGAGGCGGCCCCAGGAACTGAAGGCCCTCCCTTTACTCCTGTGCCCACCCTGGGGTGCTGAGTGACCATGGCTCCTGGAGGCACTCATCTGTACAGTGCTTTAGATTGTTGTGACCTTGACTTGTGCCGCCTCCCTAACAGGCTGTTCAAAAGTTCTGAAGATCTGATAGGAGTGGCTGAGCTCTTCTTGAGCCAGGGAATATCCCAGCCGGTTTATGGATTTAGCTTTCCCAGGTCAAGTGCTCTTCATGGTCTGATCAACTAAGGACTAGGTAATAAAAGCAGGGAGGTGGTTAGGGTCAGGTTCCAGACATGTTGGCCTCTTGCTGGGGACAAGAAGCTAGCCTGAGAGTAGGCTAGACAGGAGTCTCACATACACTCAGAGCCATAGATTCCCATCAGAACCAATTCTCCCAGTAGGAAAGAAGAGAGATGGTAGACTGAAGTTCATCCCGTGAAAGTGAAGATCAGGTCAGAAACGGGATACTGGAAATTCTCACAGAGCTGAGCCTTGTGCTCAAGTGATTTCTCTGTGGCAAGGTTTCCTCAAAATCTATAATAACTTGTGTTTCTTTCAGCTGAAAGTGCCAGTTTACAGCTTTGATTTCCCTTCTGTAATTATTTCTGGGTCTATCTCCCCAACCTCATCAGGAAGGGCTCTGCCCAGAATTGGCAGCTCTGGAGGAGGTTTCTGAGACCTTGCTCTGGAGACAGGAAAGTGAGGCCCCCAAGAAGGAGACAATCCTGGAGTTATGGCTTAGAAGTGGCAAAGTGAGAGATGAGAGGAACCTAGAGGCTCAGCCCAACCTGGGTCCCTTTTTTGTTTTCTCCTCTTCCAGAGCACCATGTTCATAATCTGGGCTCTTCAAGCTTCTGTTTCATAATCTGGGCTCTTTAAGCTTCTGTTTCATAATCTGGGCTCTTTAAGCTTCTCAGGGAATCAGGAGTCGTCCTTGTCACAAGGGATAAAGTCATACTTTTGAACGATTCTGAGCCCAGCATAGTGGGACAGGCCTGCGAACTTATCACTCAGAAAGCTCAGGAAGGAGGACTGCTGTGAGTCTGAGGCCAGCCTGAGAAACACAGTGAGACCCTGTTTCAAAAGAAAGGAAGGAAGGGGCCGGAGATTTAGCTCAGTGGTTCCGGCTCCTGCCTCGCAAGCACAAGGTCCTGAGTTCGACCCCCGGTAACCACATACAATGTTGGCTGTGGTGACTCGCGCCCACCAGCCATCAACACCACATACCACAGTGCCAGGCATGGCGGCTCACACCTGTAATCGCAGCACTCGGGAGGCAAGAGACAGGAGGATTGCTGAGTTTGAGGCTTGCCTGGTCTACATAGTGAGCTCAGGGCCAGCCTGAACTACAAAGCGAGACCCTGTCTGAAAAAAAAAAAAGGGGAAGGAAGGAAGAGAGAGAGAGAGAGAGAGAGAGAGAGAGAGAGAGAGAAGAATTCTGGAAAACTAGCCGAGCTGAGCAGACACTCACCCCCAAACACCTGCTGGAGACAGGCCCGAGAAGCACTCTCTGCCTTGGTTTCTTTCTCCTTGCTAGAATACCTGATATCCCAAATAAACAAGAGATTTGCTTTGGTTCACAGCCTAAAAAGTTCCAGGGCATGGTCACCAGCTCCATACCAGGAAGGGCATCGTCAAAGACCTGCTGTGGAACAGAGGAGGTGGCAGCATGGTGTCAGGGAAAGAGAGTGAATGGCAGAGCCAGAGGGGGCCACACCCACTGACCTGCCTCTTCCTGTCAGGCTCCACCTCCCAACTGGAAGTCAGCCATAGTGGTCTCCCTGATCCAGTCACCTTCCAAGAGCCCTGCCTCTGAGCTCTTGAGGCTTTGGGGCCACATACTCCACCTAAACCATAATGAGTGTCTTTCTCTTTCCTAGTTGATATTGAGGTTTTCTAGATGTTTCTGGTTATGGGTTGGTCATAGGCAAACAAGTCACTGAGTGCTGTGGGGGGTGCCTGTCTGCTCCTCGGGCTTGGTTTCTCTCCTTTGATTCCCTGCCATCAGGGAATGTTTTTAGCAGAGCATGTGCGTGACACTTAGATGGAGCAACCAGTTACCTAGGAAACTGTCCGTTCCATACATGCTCCATTGCCTGGTATCATTCAGATCCAAGCTGCCTTGATTGGCCTTCTTACTGGATCCTCCTTTGAAATGTGCCTCCCCATTATTCTGCCAGCCGAGAAGCTCCTAACCAGGAGCAGCTATATCATTTGTGGGGCCCCAGTGCAAATCGAAAATGCAGGGGGCCCAAGTTCAAAAATTTAAAAATGATGATAAGAAGTGCCAAGTGTGTTGGCTCACGCCTGTAATCCTAGCACTCGGGAGGCCGAGACAGGAGGATTGCTGAGTTCGAAGCTTTCTTGGGCTACATAGTGAGCTCAGAGCCAGCCTGAACTACAAAGCAAGACCCTGTCTCACACACACACGAAAACAATGATGATAAGACCATTAAATCAAGTCCTTTCTAAATGCACAGCCCTGTGCAGTTGCACAGGTTGTACACTATGAACCCCACCCTGCTTCTAAGATCAGTTAAAATGGGGCCAGGGAGTTAGCTCACAAGCATAGGGTCCTGAATTCAATCCCTGGTACCCCTCCAAAAAAAAATCAGTTAAAACATCCTTGCACACACTTCCAGTGGCCTTTCTGGGGCCACTGGGAGCCCAGCCTTGTGATAGGCATGTTCTTTCCATTTCATGGCACTAGCTTTCCCAGACTTTACATGCTGAAGGCTCAGATGTTTTTAGGCTGTTCCTGGTGATATCTGAAGGCAGGGCTCCTATATTTTTGAGGACTAAGAACTACTTCTTTTTGTTTGTTTTGAGACAAGAATTTCACTAGATGGCCCAGGCTGGTCTCACAGTTCCAGTGATCCTCCTGCCTCAGCCTCCTGAGTGCTAGGATTAAGACATGTGCCATCATGTCCTGCTAGGAGCTACTTCTTGTAAGCCCTATTCCCTGAAGCAGAGTACATGTATGATATTTCCCGTCCCCCTCAGCCCAGCAGAAATGTCTAAGTTGACACTCTGGGTCCCAAGGGGCCTTGGTTTGGTCAGCCAGGAATGTTGCCCTGGCCACCACACTTGGAGTCTGTAATGACCCCAAATCACTTCTCTCTTCTCCACCTAAAGATCACCATCCCCCAAGGATCCCTCATGACCCCATCATCAGTTTCCTCCACACTTCTTAAAGAACAGTTTCTTTTTCCAGCCTGTCTCACCTGCGGAAAGGATTAATTAGACACACACTGCCTGCTGTGTAAGTCAGCAGTCCCTTCTATCTACTCCAACTGCTTCCCTTTCAAGTGCTGGGAGCTTGGTCTAGTTCTGCCTTGAGGGCTTTGCCCACCAGGACTGTGGCTGGACAGCAGCACACTAGGGTCGTGAGCCACTCCATCACACCCATCTTCTGTGTGCCTCAAGGGCCTCTTCCTCCTCCAGTTTCTTCCCTGTGTGCCCAAGTGGGTGGCCCTCTCTGAGGCAGGACACCCAGGACAGTGCCTGGTAGGGCAAGCCCATGAAACGTCAGCACAGAGGTGCCACACTGATTTACTTTATGCCTGCCTTCCTCCCCATGAAGCCCGACATGCTGCCTTTCTGGGCTGCAGGCCCTCAGGGCCACTTGTGTCTTTGGGGGAGCTGTCTGTTGCCCCTCCACTGTACCCCGGAAGTGCACTCAGGATTCCTCCTGCCCAGGCTGTCATCTGCAGAAGGCAGCCTTGACCTCTGATGCCTTGGGGTTTTTCTTCCACACCATTTACACCTGGGGGTGAAAAAAAGCCCAGGCTTGAACCAGAGAGCTGGTTCCTATGGACCACAGATAAGTCAACACTATAGGATCTCAACTTTGAAAGTCACCTTGCCTAAGTCTTTGTAACTAACTACCGTGTCACTTCCCATGATGCCATGTACCCTGAAAGAGCCCTGACAGATGGAGGAGGGCTGAATGCCCTGTACAGAAATGCTGCCTCTCCCTTTCTCAAGAGCCAGCTGAGCACTTCGTGGCCACTTACTGATCACGAGCCCTTGGGCAAGTTCCTCAACCTCCTAAGCCACATTTTATTCATCTTTGAAATGGAAATGATGAACTGGATGTGGTGGTGCAAGCCTGTGATCCCAACATTTGGAAGGCTGAGGCAGGAAGATCACTACAGATTTGAGGCCAGCCTGGGCTACATAGTGAGTTTAAGGCCAACCTGAAATACATTGCAAGACCCTGTCTCAAGCAATGCAAAATGGCAATAATAGTAATCGTAATAATAATAATAATAATAATAAATTGGAGTGATGGTGGTCAACTGTAGTGCTGCCAGTGGAACTAAACAAGGCAAAAGATAAGACATACTCGTCATGTCAAATACTGGGACTCAATTCCCAGGAGGTGTTATTTGTTTGACGATCTCTTACTACTGGTTGCATCCATTTGAACCCCCAGGTTTGTTTTTCCTGGCAAAGCCTTTCCCTAGCTGTGAACTCCCTAACTCCAAGTACCATTCATTCTGTGTTCCATTCATGCACAGGGCCATGCACACTTACTGCCCGTCAGATGTGACGGAGGGAGCTAGTCATGTGCCACTGGACGACAGGGACATGTTCCAAGCAATGTGTCGTCTTGGTCACTTTCTAGTTGCTGAGACCCAATACCTGACAGCTGCAGCTTAAAAGAGAGGCATCTTTTGACTCCTGGTGTGGAGAGCCTTCAGTCAGATTGTCTGCTCAAGGCGGGGTAGCGTGGCAGGGGCCTGGGGGAGGGGAAGCTGCTCATGTGTACACAAGGAGCCAGGAGAATGAGGGGGAAAAGCAGAGAGGGAGATAAACCCCTCTGGGGCACACACCCCGTGACCCACCACTTCTACCTGGGCCCCACCTCACAAGGACGGGTTGGCTCTCAGCACCTATAACCCAACCACCTTCCAGAGGTCCTGCCTGTGAGTACACGAGGCCTCTGGGGACATCTAGATATGAACCATAATGATGTCATTAGGGATTTGGTCATGGTGCAAACATAATCCAGGGGTTCATACCACCAAGATGGTTGCTTATTTACAGTGACTTGGTATGATCTAGAGATTGTAAACATGGCTCCTCAGCCATGGCTAAGATTCAGCTGGTACCTGTTCTTAGCATTTTGGCATCTGCTATACTAAATGATTTGGGGGAATGAGAGAGCTGGTCCCCACACTACCACCCACGTGGTATTGCAGTACGTCTAGGACAGGGACTCCTCCGCCTAGGAGGAGTGTCCCTAAAATAAGAGAGAGGAAGGAAGAATGTATGACAACTCTGAGGCTGCTGCTGAGACAACTCAGTGTACCGCTTACAGTCAATGTTTTAATAAAGGATGCATTCTAAAGTGATGATAAAGAGTACACTCCAATATCAGAGGATCAGAGTCATTTATTATTATCAAGTGTTAGGAAGAGTTCTTCATTGTTTGCACTATACTTTTACAGAACTGGCAGCCAGTGTGTTCATGTACACCAGCGTTGCCACAAATGTGTGTCATGGGTTACAGTGTGATGGTGTCAGTAGTCAGCTGTACTATAATCTCAAAGGACCACAGTCATGTATGTGGCCCATCACTGGCAGAAACGTGGAGATGTCATTCGGTCGTGGGTGGATGTCCTCTGTAGACGATACTGAGAGCCATCCATGGGTTCTGGAGGAGACGCACATACTAAGACTAACGTAATACAACTGATCTTTGACACAGACAGTATCTCAGGGACAGTTTCACATTCTTCCTGAGTAAGGTGGATTTTCCCAAAGAGACTGGAATTTCAAAATTTGTCACTTGTCAATCCTCCCTCCTATTCCCTCAACAAGAGAACAAGGTTCTTTTGGGATTTTGAACCAACAGGGCCACATTTTTGTCCACACCCCATAAAGACTCACTAGTCCCCAGAACTTGCTGAATCCAGTTATAATGATCTAGAACATTCTGAGCAGCTTAGCAGGTGGAGTGAAAAAGTCAGACAAAATCTAATATCTAAAAATAATCCCATGTATGAGCTTTTGAGTCTCTGAGGTGTCCCAAAACTTTTGTTTGTAATGTTTTAGTGGGTTTGGAGGATAGTATAGTGTCTCTCATGTGAACAGTACTTCCCAGTGAAATTCTGTGGGTTTTTTTGAAATAAAATACTCTGTTGAAATTGGAAGAAGCCTGAGAAGGTGTAAGACTGCATGTCTTCACTTGTTTATTTCCTCCTTCACCTAAGGGCCTCCCTCCTCAGCCATTGCCAGTGGGGCTGGGCCAGGAGCTGTGGCTACCTCTTCAGCATCATCAGATGAGAGGTGCCACTCTCCCTTGGGCACCTCATGTGAGTGAGGTGGGTGGTGGCAGAGAAGGTTCTAGAACAAGTCAGAAGGACAGGGGATCCACAGATATGCCTGATCTTATCCCACCATAGGAAGACAGAAGATGCCCCCATACCAGGTTCATAAGTCCAAGGGTATCAGACTTACCGGTATTCACATTGAGCTTTTTGTTATTACTGTATTTCACACAGCAAGTCTCCTTTGGAATCTTCCTAGCGCTCCCTCAGAACAATTCTGAGTATTTTGTAGTATCACATCCATCCTCCTAATAGCTCTTCACAAAAGAGGGTCATGGAGATGAACCCCTCCTGTTTCGCACAGAGAAGAACAGAGGCCTGGAGGTAACCAAACCCAGGCTGTCCCAGGCCTTTCTGCTTCTCAGGCATTTCCTGTGACCTTGTACCCACCCAGATCCCTGAGCAGGACACCACCATGACACTGGCGTCCCCATCTTGCCGAAGGATCTGATCCTCCCTGGCACTTCCTGCTGGGTGGCCCATCAAAGGGTCCACCCGCTTCGGTGGGCTCAACCCTCCGGCAACAAGCACCACCTCCAAAAGACTGAGCCACCAGCCCCACCATTCACCCCCATCTAGCTCGGCCCGGTCACCCCGAATGAGTGTGAAAAACGCCACCTTTGCAGGCCGGAATCTGAGAGAAACTGGAACCTGCTGCTAGCTTCATCCCCACTCGCTTCTCGTGTTTGCTGTTATTTTTTAACACTTTTTTTTTTCCCTCATAAAAGCACTATCCTCTTCCCTAGAGCTTGCCTGGAGCGAAGGCATGGTCTGTACAACTGCAATTATTTCAGAGAACAGATGGAGTGAGGAGCAGAAAGTCTGTTAATAGTAATAGAAATGCTACATGTTAACCTGGACAGCACATGATGACAGTCCCATGACTACCCGTTCTGTTCCCACCAGCTGGGCAACCAAAGTAGGAATGAGATATTCACAAACACAGCCATCAGCCACGTAGCCACCTAAAGTTAGAACTCAAATTCCTTCACACTAGGAGCCCTGGCGACTGCAGGCTCAACCCACAGCAGAGGAGGCCCAGCCACCACCCAGCACCCTGCCTCAAGAGCTGGCTGGCCACCTGAGAGGGCTTCCTGCCTCCACTGAGGCCCAGAGCTCACGTTAGGTAAACACTGAACTTATGGGCCCCGGTCAGGAGCCAACCCAACCAGTGTGTTTATTCGGTGGGAGCTCTTGGGAGAAGGCAGCAGAGGGAGGTCAGGAGGGGAACAGGCCACAGGGAAGGGTACACAGTTGGCACAGGGAAGGGTGCATAGTTGGTAGCCAGTAGCAGAAAAATCTTTTCCCTCTTCTTGAATGTGATCTCTCACTCTCTAACCCTCACAGAGGAGATGGATACATTCATTCACTTTTAAGAATGAATGGGTAAACCAAGCATGGTGCCATGTGCCTATAATCCCAGCCCTGAGAGACTGAAGCAGGAGGACTGCCATGAGTTTGAGGCCAGCCTGAATTACATAGTGAGTTTAGTGCCAGCCTACACAGCAAAGCTCAAAACAACCCCCCCACCCGACCAAGAATGGAAGGAAGGGTAGATTCAATCTACCTTTAAGATATTTTTAAAGCACTTCATACAATGTAAACCATCTCAAGGTTTGAAAAAGAATAGTCTAGGCTTTGAGAAAAATCATCAAAATCATCATCTGAGGGGCCGGAGGGTTAGCTCAGTGGTTCCGGCACCTGCCTCGCAAGCGCAAGGTTCTGAGTTTGATCCCCGGTAACCACATATAATGCTGGGCGTGGAGACATGCCCACCAACAATCAACACCGCATACCACAATGCCAGACGTGGTGGCTCACACCTGTAATCCCAGCACTTGGGAGGCAGAAACAGGAGGATTGCTGAGTTCACGGTGGCTTGCCTGGGCACCATAGTGAGCTCAGGGCCAACCTGAACTACAAAGCGAGACCCTGTCTCAAAAAGCAAAAAAATAAAAAAAAAAAATCATCATCTGAGAAGAGCAAGGCAAGGTCTCCGTGTAAGCAGACACACAGCAGGATCGGGTGAGTGCCCTGGTGAAGGTATGAGGAGAAATGAGACCTGAGCTCAAAGAGGCATTGTCCCTGGCTGGAACGGATCCGAAGAACTCTTCATTGGTGAGATGGGAGTTGTGGCTTGGACAGCGAGAAGGGTTTTTAAATGGGCAGAGAAACCAGAACAAATAAGGCCATAAAGGAGAAACAGCAGGATCATGTGAGAGGCCAGCACTGTCCCCAGACTGCCTGGCCCTCGCGAGGCCCAAGGGATAGCTGGACGAGCCGACAAGAGCAAGCCTCGAAATGCCAGGTCATGAAGGTGGTGTCTAAGCTCCAAGAATGCTGGGAGCTGAGCTCAGGGAAGATTTCCAGGCAGCCACGCCAGGGCCCACTCTGCACGTCTTTCCCACCCGCGTCCAGGGTCAGCAGCCTGGATCAGCTAGGGAAAGGGGCTCGCACTGCCAACCAGGGCCTGGTTGCCCAGCAGGGTGGCTGTGCTGGTGAGCAGGCCCTGGGCAAGTAGGGAAGGAGTGGCGGGGAGGCCACCAGGATGCTGACAACGTAATGGAAGCTGGGACAGGGAGCGAGCCCAGGCCCGACGGACTCCAGGGCCCTGTCTTGGGACCCACAGGCGTGAGTCATCTTTTAAAGATCTATTTGCATTAGTGCCTATTCACTTGGTGAAGTAGTGGTTTTCAGTGAGGTTTCACACTCACTTTCCTGCACTGTAATATACTTGGACCGCGTCCACTGCTCCTGGCCACCCCCCTCTTACTCCCTTCCTCTTGTCTGACAAGGGTCCCGCTATCTTTTTTTTTTTTTTTT
>PVIC010058564.1:0-10346 GCA_004025085.1 Thryonomys swinderianus | reverse complement strand
AAAAAAAATAGTAGGTAGATGCACCCAAATGTAAAGGAGGAAGGATTTATTTAGCTCATGGTTGTGAAGGTCTCCGTCCATAGTTATCTGGCTGGAAAGCAGCGCAACATGGGCAGCAGGAAGAGGTGAAGCAGCACCTGATGCGGCAGGGAGGCTGGAAGGCAGCCAGCAGTGAGCAGCCACAACAGAAGCAGCGTCCTTCTCTGTCCCTTATATTCCTTCCAGACTACTTTCCTTTGAATAGATACCACTTGATCTTGGCACAACAGCCTTCCTGATTCCTGAACCAGCCTATTCTGGTACCAGTATCCTCTTTATGTGCAAACCCTTAGCCTCAGCATCATGTTTGTCTTCCAGATGCAAGAGAAAGGCATTTTTAAAAATTATTCCATGGCAGTCTGATAGTTTTCCTTAATTTGATGCCCAATTATCCTTTGAAAGCCACTACTTTTTTTGTTTGGTTTGCTTTTATGATTCCCTAATCCATCTATATGATCAAATATGAGTTGTTTAATCACATAGCCTTTACATTTATATTCCTGAAACTCATACGTACCAAAATTACTTCCTTTGCTCGTTGCGTTAGGGGAACTGGATCTCACTCCTTCACTTACGCCGGCTACGTTGCTCCCACACTCCGGATTCCATCCATATTTCATTTATCATTTAGTAATGGCTCATTCTGTCTGCCAGAAATGACCTTGACCACGATTCCCATTTTTAAACTAGTAAACTAGTAACTAGTAATTTTTAAACTGCTAACTCCATCAATTCTCATAGGCAACTTCCTGAGAAAATAAACTCGATGTTGGAATCATGCAGCAACAGCACCTGTGAATAAATGAATAGGACCGGGCAGAGGAAAAGGTTTCCATGTATCCTTATCGCCACAAACCCCAGGTGGCCCCATTAGGACTCTGTAGCTCGGATGTTCTTTTAACCATGTCCTGAATTCGCGAAGATGTGTCTTTTCTAGTGAGCTCAGCCATTGCATACAGCTTCCCTGAGGATGAGGTGTACCTTGAGGCTTAGGGCAGCACTCTGGCAGAGAGTGATTATTCTATGCAGAGACTCCACTGGGATCCCTGAAGGCTGACATTTGGAGAATAAATGCCAGAGCTGTGTAGAGGGATTTGAGAGGCACAAAATTATCTCACACAACAGGAAATGTTTTTTTAAAAATTGAATTCTTTTATAAAAAAAACCACATCTTCTTTATCCACTCTCCAGTTGATGGGCATTTAGGTTGTTTCTAAGATTGAGCTATCATGAACTAAGCTGCTATGAACAAGGGTGTACACCTGCCTTTCCAATGATAAAATGCAGTATTATTCTGCCATAAAGAATGACAAGATTGATTCATTTATGTGCAAATGGATACACCTAGAGGACACACTAATAAGTGAAATAAATAGATCACAGATAGGCAAATACCGGATCTTCTCTTTGATATACACCTGTAGATGCAATGAGCTCTAGAAAGTATGACAGTTTTTGTAGAATGGGAAATCTCCAAAGGAAATTTGGTGTGGGAATGTAATGAGGGGAAGGAATAAAGATGATTCTGAAAGAAAATAAAAGAGCATGTATATAGGGGGTGGGGAGGTATGGGTGGGTGGGGATATGGGTAAAAATGAGAGTTGACTTGTGTCATATATTTGTACAAATTTCCCAGTGTTATGTGTGATGGTGAGATGTATATAAATTGTACCAATATTTCCTTTTTGGTATATTTTACAGACAGCTTACAATCACACTCAACATTGGGGAATTTGTAGTAGTATATGACATGAGTTAATTCTCATTTTTACCCATATCCCTACCCACCCTACAACCCCCCACCCCCTATATACTTGTGTTTTTCTCCTTTTCAAATCATATTTATTCTTTCCCCTCATTACTTAATGTTTCTTACTGTAATATAATGCTTTTTCTGTCTAACCACTGTAAACAGTGTTTTAAGATGACCTCAAGATGTCCAACTTTTGGATTACATGCATTGTACAAACTTCTTCCATGAACATGGGCAGCCCCGTGACTGTAATGTGATATCACTCTCATTCATTACTTATGAATTTCATTGATTAGATCAAAAGGTTCGATCTCATAGATAGACAGCATAATCAAGGGGTTGCAATAAAAGAAAAAGAAGTATTGGACACATACTCTCTTGCAGAATCCTGAGCAATAAATTCCCATGCTTTCAGCGGGCCTCTACATGGAGGGCCTCCAGTTACTAAGAGCCTGCCTGCTAAACTCCAGCAGGGAAAGGAGGGTGCCAGTCACACAGCCACTGGGTGGAAAATCCTGCCAGCAACATGGACAAGCTTGAGAGCGGGCTCCCCGTGTCTCATAAGAGGGCAGTGCCAGCCAAGAGTTCGAGTCAGCCTGTGTGAGAATGGACAGAGATGCCACCAAGAGTGGGCTTCTGGCTGTTAACCCACCTGGTGATGCTGCGACCGAATTCTAATCACTGGCATTTCAGACACTTTACAATTCAGACTAGACTCATCTTCCCTGTGTTGTTTCTCAAGTCAAAACTAAAACATTATTTTAATATTTTCCAATATCTCTCATTTCCCCCAAGCACATGGTTCTTATCCCTTCCTCTACCTGCTCCTGGGATATCCGCTCAGTGTGAAATACTCTTTTCACAAATTCCCACTATTCTCATTTTTCAAGATCTGAGATTCAGGTCTTGTATGCAGCATTTTATCCATCTTTTATCTCCTATGGTATATAAAGGCTCTAATTAACAAGGCAAAAAATGTATCCAAGCAGAACTCGATCAGGATTTCAGGCCCACTTCACAAATATGACACAAATTTAGAGAGACATTCTTTGCCTCCCTAACCCACCTTCAAGCCGGACACAATGCACCTTTACAGAGAAGGTGTCAGCCTAAGTGAGTGGTATGCCTTATCACTGGGGTTCATGTGAGCAAATTCATTTGGCAGATAGGGGACCCTTGCAGATTATTTATCTTAACAATTTTATTAGATAGAGAATAAAAGCGAATCCCAAAGAGCTTTGGTGCACATGTCTTACTACTAAATTAGAATCAAGATCTACCATTTTCTAACTCCCAACATAATGAAATTCTATTAGAAATTAACTAAGAACTTAAAAAAAAACTAAATATGCTTTTGTGTAACAAATAAGCACTGTACCAAGGTGATTTATTTTGGGTGGTGCCCGTGTAACACAGTGCCTATCCCCTAGAAGACACATCTTTAAAACCTGTCCCTGCTCCCTGTGAACTACATGGAGTATTTGTTCAAACTCTTTCTGATCAGCTTGAATTGTGGTAAAGTCATGGTAGAGTTTACTGCCTTCTAGAACACTTGACATGATAAAAACCGGTTTGAATTGTTTTCATTATTACTATCACTATTAATATTATGCTTATCACCAAAATAAGAAGATAATATTTAAAAATAAAATAAAAAATGAAACGAGTGTTGGTGCATTAAAAGTAATCTTGAGTCTAAGTGGGAAATATTGAGGCATATGATTACTAGGAGAAAAAAGCTCAGTTCTCAATGTCCACCCAATGTGAAGCAGAGTTAACTGCTAGGTAAATAGTAAGACAGAGAGTCAGTCATGGGACAGCAACTCCTCAGCACGACTGCTGTGCGTGTCAGAGGCGTGGTTGGTCCCAGTCAGGACTTCTGAGTGTGCCGGGGGCACAACAGCTGCCTGAAGAAGCGGAGCAGCCTGTGGGCCACGCTCGGTCTCTGGGTGAGGACCCACTGTTGTGTGTTCGAGCCATGGCCGCCCGTCAGCCCCCGCAGCTGGGGGAGCTCAGCGAGCCTTTGCTGCGAACGCTGCTCCGTTTAAGTAGATTACCAGGATCGAATCCACCCAATTTCAATCTAGGTTCTGAACTAAAGACCCAACTGAGGAAACATTGAAGAGTTTGACATATTAAAAAAGATAAAAATTGACATTATACTGGAAGACTGTTATGGTGTATTTTCCTTATATTTTATCTCACCTCCCTGAGTTAGGTTGTAAATAAATATAAGGATTTTATATGATATTATATATAATGGCACAGTATTACTTACAAGTATCTCTAAGGTTATTTATCAAATTCAAGTTAATTATGTAGTAAAATCCAAGCATTGAAGACAAAATCTATGTTAAAGGACTTTTATTTTTTCTTTCTTTCTTTCTTTCTTTCTTTCTTTCTTTCTTTCTTTCTTTCTTTCTTTCTTTCTTTCTTTCTTTCTTTCTTTCTTTCTTTCTTTCTTTCTTTCTTTCTTTCTTTCTTTCTTTCTTTCTTTCTTTCTTTCTTCCTCTCTCCCTCCCTCTCTCTTCTCTCTCTCTCTCTCTCTTTTTCTTTTTCTGTGGTACCAGGGATTGAATTTGGGCCCTTGTGCTTCCAAGGTAGGCACAGTACCACTTGAGCTAAAGCCACAGCCCTTTTCATTTTTCGGAATGAAACGGAACCACACAGAGCACCTGTCATATGTTGTTTATGCCTCCAGTTCCATTTTATTCATATTATTATAGCAGTTGCTTCCCAGCTGGCCTTGTAGACAAGAATTATTTCTGGATTTTAGCTTTTAAAGTTTCCAAACTTTGAGTAATTTTTATCAATTAAATTGGAATTACAGATGAACCCCCTGCTCCCTCATTTGCCATGATTGGCCGTTCAATACTGTCTCTAGAATTCACTTTTTAAAGAAAGCTAATTCTATTCTAAAAATAAAAATACAATTCTCAATGCTAAATTTGAAGGGATTTATCTGATCACTCTTCTAAAGAAAGAAACAGTCTAAAAGATGTGAAAAGGAGCTTTAAAAAAACACAGACACGTGTGGAAACAGGAGGAGAAATTCGTAACAAACTTGACTATTACAGTTAGGCAACCATTGAGCAATTTGTTGCAGTTTAATAAAACCTTAAATAAAAGGTTTACAATCTTAAAGTGATCAAATGTTATACATCTAAGAACATTTAAAGAAGACACTAATGTCGCTGTGCATAGCAACAATACAAGCAGAAGCACCTTGCTGATTAGAGCGATACGCTCAGGAATCGTGAAGGGACAGAGCTCGTCAAAGACACTTGTAAGCACTTCCAACTTCAATTGTGAATGCTCCTTATGATTCGGGAAGAAGATTCCAGGAAACTTTCTCTCATTTAACAGAGGAGAGCAAGCAGGCCTAGAATACCTATTTTTCACTTGGTGATATCATCGAAATGTGTTGTTTTCAAATTACCTGTTTTCCCATTCAGACTATGAAATGAATGTGAGGAAAGGAGACAGGGTTCTGGCCCCAGCACTAGTATTATTTCGGTGTGTCGCTTAGAGAAATTAGCCTTTCACATGGCTTCCTTATTTTCGCTTAGTTTATTGTATTTTAGTTTTGTGGTGCTGGGGGCAAACCCAGGCCCACACGGCTGCTGGGCAACAGAGCCACAGTGAGTTGACTGCCGGCCACACCTTGCTCACCTCTGTGAAAGGCACGTGTGGTCTGCGTTGGCGTACTGGGAAGAGGAAGACAAATTAGCACAAAGATAGATCGTCCATCGCGAGAAGTGTATAGAATCGCCAAAGACACGGTATTGTCCTTATTCGTTTTAATCGTGAGAGATTAAAGATCTAAATGCAGACAAAAGTGGACTTGATTTGTCGCGAACACTGGTATGTTTGCCTAGAGTACAGGAAAGATGGGCGGGAAGAGTAAATGTGTGAAACAAAACATCATTTACTGGAAGTAGAAGAGGAATGATTCTGCTTTGGCTGTCACTGTGGAGAAAGATAGTCTGTTATCACCAAAACAGGCCTTGAGGTTCTATGGAGTCATCTGGAAGAACAGGAGATGACAGTTTTCTGCCCAAAAAGATTCGCACTTCTAATTACTACCAAACACACTGGCCTGGTGATAACATCAGACCTTCCCAGTGAATGAAGGGAAAACAAGGCAGGAGAGACTCTCAAGCTGGATTTTCTTATTCTGGTAAAATCTTACTGAACTTATGGATCTCAACTTGATGATAATATTTACAAAGAAGGATACAGTTTGGTGGAACAAATGATTTCTCCTTCTCCTTTTCTTGCGTGAGCTGACCGCAGACTGAAACCCTCAGTGAAAACCCTGCTGTTTCCACTTTGGCTTATTCTCTGATGTGAAATGATATCATGTTTCCGTTGTTTCTGGATAAACTCAAGCACAAGCTGAACCTCAATATGCCTTGTGGCTTTGATCTTGGGCTCTGTGCATGATTCGTGAGCCTCAGACCGCGCTATTATAAAATATCTGCAAGCTGTCTACTTCCTATAAAATGGCTTGGTTCCTTTGGAGTGAGTCTGGTGAGCTGCATATCTGGATCAGTCTTTGCTTTTCCTGGACCTGACATGAAAAGGACACAGCCTGCTTGTCGCATAAATAAAAGAGACTTTCATGAAGGATTCGAGTGTGTGCAAGCCCGTTAGCATTTTCTTTCCCAGAAACCGCCCAGAGGACCTCAGATTCAATGACTGTCCTCTGTCTCATTCTGCAGCTCAAAATCATGCACCCTCAAAAAATTTAAGAATATCCAGATGAAATCTTCAAGGTGCATAATTTACTGTGGGGTTTTTCATATTTTTGTTATCTGATGTTAAAGTTAAATAGATCAAAACTACTCCCAAAGAGCAGATTTGGGGACTAGAAATAGAATGCAAAGAGTCAGTGTGTCAGTTTTCGGTGACGTCATGGTGATCATTTTGACCTTTGGAGTTAGGGTGATTCTTAACTGTCATGTGACTGGGAAGATTTCTTTACCTGTGTGCAGTCTCCTCATCTGCCTTTTCCCCTTCATGTCCTTCTCTAGCCTAACATACACACAAACACGGGGAGAACTACATGCTATTTGGGGGAAAGCTTGTTTTGATTTTGTATATTAATGGTGAACATGTGGGAATTATTATTGAAAGAATATTCTAATAATCACTTGAACACTCATCAAAAGCTAAGATTGAATAAACTTTATGAGCCATTAAAATTTTGAGAAGTACTATGAAAGATAGTGCTCATGTTCTACTGAATATTCATTTTCTCCTTCTTCTTTGCTAAAAGAACTCCAATTTTACTAAGAAAGGGACATACACAACTAGAATTGCTTATCTCCTCATATTGCTTTGCAGTTATTAAATATTATTAATGACAAATTTTGTAAGAGTTCATGATATAAAAGGAAAGAGTCAACTAGAAATCATTTTTGGCATAAGAATGAAAGCCAGATATTAAGGATGACAGAGAAAATATGTTAAGTCCTCTTTAATATATGGTAGGCTTCATGCTAGTCCTGAGGTATCTGTCTTTCTATTTCTTCTTATATAACTAAAAAAACAATCAAGCCAGTAGACATAGATTTGTTTTGCATACAACCAAATGCTATCCTAAATAACTCTAATACTTTTAAAGTGTTTAAACCATAAGATCTTAATGTGACAGCTGTATAGTTTGAGATTCTGTCTCTAAATTTTGTCACTTGAATTTCTCTGGCAAGAAAGAAGTAAACTTTGTCTCCTTCATTTGTTAGCGATCCTCACAAGCAAATTTAAATAAAAAATGGTAATTTAGAATTTTCCTCTTCTGGAGGCTGCATGTTTGCCAGTATATATCAAGGAGGAGAGACCAGAGATCCCAGCGGCTGCCCCCTCCCGCCTTGTCTGAGACAGTAAGCCAAGGCTCACTGCCTCTGTTAGAAGTCTTCAGTCTGGACCCCGGGCATGCGCGAGTCTCTGCCGGAAGCCTGTGGTTTATCCTATCCTAACTGAGATAGGGATCCGTCGGCACAGAGAGCTAACGCCGGTCTAATCTGAGTCTGTCCGGGCACCCTGGGCTTGCCTGAGCCCTCACCCAGTGCTCAGTGCCCTCCTTCAACCCTAGACCCACCAGCCTCTGCTGCCATCCAGCATCAGTCGGGTTTACACCAGTCAGCACCAGGCCCAGAGCCTCCATTCTGGCACCAATGGTATCTCCACCCTGGATTCTGCCAGAGAGCCAGGTACAGTCCTTGCCTGACACAGAGGCGAGTCTTCTGCTGGTCAGCAGCAAGAGAGAAGGGTCTGCCAGTTGAGCGCACTCCTCTGGGTGCCGGCAGGAGTGACCTGCATGTTAGTCTCGAGCACACCTCTATTTCCTGTTGGAACCCCAAGTGTGTAGAGCTGATGTGGCCCCAGGGACCCTGGAATACACACCAGGTAACTAGTGTTTTTCCCCAACCAACAGGACTCAAGGCCAGGAGTCTGAGAACACGAGTCCGCAGAGCTTCTCTGTCTGACAGCCCAGCTTGAAGAGCTGCTAGAAGCATGGAATTACCAAAAATCCCGTTTGGCTAAGTAACCTCCACACGAACTCAAGGACCACAGAGAGGCAAAGAGGAACGGGACTTGTGAGGGCAAAGCTTACCAACCCAAGAGAAAATACTCTTCTGAAAGTACATAGGATTTTTTCTTTCTTCTGTTTCTATTTTCTTTTCTTCTACTCTATTCATTTAACCCATTGTTTGGGGGGGGTTGTTGTTTTTGTTCCTCCATTTTCATTTCGTGGGGGTTGAAGTTTTACCCCCAATTTCCTCCTCCGCCTTTAACACAGTTATTTTGCTTTATTTATTTGAATATGCTCTTCTTTTTTTTCTTTCTCTCTTCTTTTTTTCCACTTTCTCTTTTTCAACTTGTTTCCCTTAGTACGTTTCTTTTCTTTTCTTCTAGTTTACTTTCCACTCACTATTATTTATCCTTTTCCTAGTTGGTCTTCTCTGTTACTGTTATCTAATACCACTGCTTTCCTTATGTTCTTTAACAGGAATTATTACATCAATCTGACCACATTCTTCACATTTTCCATTGCTTTATTTTTAAAAATTCTTTTAATTTAACTTATTCACACATTATATATATACATCACAATTACACTCCACATTAACTATTTGTACCAGTATACGACATGACTTAATTCTCATTTTTCTCCCTTCCCCTGCCCACCCTACAACGCCCTGCCCCTATAAACACAAGCTTTGTTTTCTTTCTTTACCATCAGTTTTTTTCTTTCCCCTCATTGCTTACCCCTAAATCCCATTTCCTTTTGAATATTTACTATTTCACAATTTCTATCATGGATTCTAGAACTCATTTACAACTTCAGTTTCTCATACCAGAGAAAAGATACAATATTTACACATCTGTGACCTATTTATTTCACTTATGAGTATGGAGAATTACTCTGCCTTAAAGAATGATGAGATTGAGTCATTTATACTCAAATGCATGTACCTTAAGGACACTGCTTTATTTTTAATTATCTATTTTCTTCTTTTTTTTCTTCAAGTGCCTGTACCATTTACATTTATGAATCTATGGACAGTCAACTATATCTTGCTATGACTGAATGCCACTCACTAATGAAAGGAGTTTTAATAGCTCTATTGTGTAGATATTTATTGTGATAACTTTCTGATTTGTCTTATCATTTTTATAGAACAATAAATCTTGTGCCTGTGGTTAAACACAGCAAAGCATTAGCTGTTAACGTGTGTGATTATCCAGTGTGTGCTTGATATTGATGATTGCACCACGTTGGCCAAGGTGATATAGTTGTTGTGATCGAGTGATCCTTAGATACCAATACTTCAGTTATCTGTAGTCACAAAATGTGCTGGTTCAGTACTAAAGAACTAGGGGCTAGGCCAAACAGGCTGCAACATTTCATCCCTGGTAAACAGAGGAGGCAGGATCCTGGGACAGACTCGAAGGCCGAAAACCAGCTGTGCTAGAAGACAGTTGTGAGAAGTAGCTCTTACAGAAAGAGGTCTCAATATTAGTAACAAAGCTACATAACGTGAGCCATTTACAACCCTCAACACAGAAACAAATAAAAAAACGAAAATGAGAAAAGGTGGAAGCAAAATACACCCCCAATCCCCAAGTCCCTCAGAGCAAAGCCCAGGGGAGCACTGAGATAGAGGAAGTCAAAAGCCCTTCATCTGAATTTTCTGAAATGACAGCCACAAAAGTAACAAAATGAGGCAAATAAGACTCATCAAGTTCAAAGCAGAAATAATTACATGATAAGGGATGAAGACCATAATGAAGGAAATGCTTGCTGATTCTAGAAAGGGATTAAAAAATAGAAGAGCTTAGGGAAGATATGAAAACCATGAATACCCAACATAGAAAAGAACTGAATTCTGTGAAACAAAATTGAACTGAAATCCAGGAGGTTATGGATTCTATTGAAATATGCACAGCAGAACCAAGCAGTGTGAAGACAGAGTATGACATCTAGAAGCCAGAGTTGTGCTTAGTGTTTATCAAGTGAAAGATTTCTTAAAAAGAGCAAAGCACA
>PVIC010058563.1:0-10343 GCA_004025085.1 Thryonomys swinderianus | reverse complement strand
AAGGACCTGAGTTCGATCCCCGGTTACCACATATAATGCTGGGCGTGGTGGCTCACGCCTGTAATCCCAGCACTCGGGAGGCAGAGACAGGAGGATTGCTGAGTTCGCGGCAGCTTGCCTGGGCACCATAGTGAGCTCAGGGCCAGCCTGAACTACAAAGCGAGACCCTGTCTCCAAAAAGCAAAAAAAAAAAAAAAAACTAGGATTAGAGGTCCCATTTGCCCCTGCTATTCCCCTGTTGCTAGGGACAAACATGAAAGAATTAAAAATTCCATTTCACAGTCACCTATGTGCACCCATGTTTATAGCAGCTCAATTTGTGATAGTTAAATCTTGGAAATAACCCAGATGCCCATCAACTGGAGACTGGATAAAGAAGATGTGGGATTTTTTCATAAATTGGAATATTATTTGACCATAAAGAATGATAGATTTGAGTCATTTATACTCATATGGACATACCTGGAGGACATACTCATAAGTGCAAAATAGGTCACAGATATGTAAATACCATGTCTTTTCTCTGATATGAGAAACAAGATATAAATGAGTTCTAAAATGTAGGACAGATATTGCAAAATAGAAAATATTCAAGGGGATATGGGTAAGTAAAGAAGGGAAAGAAAATAGTTGATGGTTAAAAAAAAGAAACAAAATTTATGTATATAGGGACAGAGGGTTATAGCGTGGGCAGGGGAATAGGGAAAAATGAGAATTAAGTTGTGTTGTGTACTGGTACAAATTTTTAATATTGATTGTGATCATGATGTGTACATAAAATGTACCAAAATTGATTTAGAAAAATATACCAAAATTGATTTAGAAAAAAATGATCAAAGAAGGCCAGAGATTAGCTCAAGTGGTACCACACCTACCTTGGAACCACATGGATCTGAGTGTGGGCTCCAGTACTGAAACAAAATAAAACATAAATTTTAAAAAAGAGAAAATAGTAGATAATAAAAAAGAAAATGAGTCACATAAAATTGTTCTTTTAGATGTTGCCCTTTCTTCTCCACAGAATTAATATCAAGTTGTATGCATAGTTTTACATGTAGGTTTTCCACTTAACATTAGAGGGTACACATTTCTCCATACCACTAAGTTGTCTTCTAAAACACTCTTAGTGACCAGAGAGCATGCCATCCCATTGAATGTATCATCATCTATATTTCTTTTCTCTCACTGTTGAATATTTGGATCATCTGAGCATTTTGGCAAGAAGACCTCAGTGTCTACGCTCAACTGCTCCTCTTTCTCATGGTGGTCTAGGGCCCCAGGATCAGTTGCACAGTCTTACCAGCAAGCATTTTCACTAGGAAACAATCTTTTTGCAAATCATTCTGTGCCATAGCCACAGCTTGCAAGGTACCTCTTTTCCTCTAACGACCCTGATTAGAAGTTTTTATGACAAACCCCAGGAAAACTGCTATTGCAAATCATGTACTTCATAGCGTCCCAGGGGTTCAGTCTTTCCTTTGTTAACTGCTTTTTCCTACAAGGATGACAACACAGGGCAGCTTGTGGTTACAAAGTATCTAGCTCCCTGCAGACTCGGGTGGGCAGACAGTGGCTCTGACACAACCTTCTCCTGGTACTGACACTTAATCAGACAACCACAAGCTCGTTGGTGGAGACCTCCCAGGGAGCTTCCCAAATGTTCAGCGTCCTCCAAAGAGTCAAATCAGGAAGCCACACAGATGTAAATGCCTTCATAGAACTCTAGTCTCCTACCAAACCTAGAGGAGTAGAGGAGCACCAGGTGGGGAATCCAGTAAGAGCTGCCAACTGCCTCCCCAGAGGATTTGCACTGTTGACAAATTATGGGGCTCAGGGAGGAGATGGGAAACATCTCACCTAATGTCCCCACATGCCAGAGAAGAAAAATTATAACTGATGGAAATCTAAAAAAATGGTCAAAACAGCCGGGCATGGTGGCTCACACCTGTAATCCCAGCACTCGGGAGGCAGAGACAGGCGGATTGCTGAGTTCAAGGCTTGCCTGGGCTACATAGTGAGTGCAGGGCCAGCCTGAACTGCAAAGCGAGACCCTGTCTCAAAAAAAAAAAAATGGCCAAAACACAGATGGATCTTATGAAACATATCAGTCTTACTTGTTCAAATATCACAATTTTTTCTTATAATAAAAAAGAAAACGTTTAAAAAGTGCTCTCATACATTCCTTTCCCCACTAAAATGTCCTCTTTGACCTCTGTCCTATGACAAACCAACTTGCTGAAAAATGTATTACAAAATATTCACACATAAAATGTCCACATAACATAAATTCACAGTTTAATGAATAATTCTGAGGCAAGTACTTTATGTCAAGAAATGGAGCATGCTTCATCAATACTCCAGCCATCCCCTGTGAATATCCTTCTGGTCAAAAAACCCTCTTTACTAGTGCCGGGCGTGGTGGCTCACACCTGTAATCCCAGCACTCGGGAGGCAGAGACAGGAGGATTGCTGAGTTCAAAGCTTGCCTAGGCTACATACTGAGCTCAGAGCCAGCCTGAACTGCGAAGCGAGACCTTGTCTCAAAAAAAAAAAAAAAACACCTCTTTACTATATTCTGACTTCTGGTAACCACAGTCTAACTTTATCTTATACTTTTCTCATATATGCATTTCTATCCAATATGCCTATACCTTGCCTCGTCTTGAAGTTTATACAGATAAAATCATACTGAGTGTAGTCTTCTTTAATGTTCTCTATATGTTTGTGAGATAAATTTATGTGCCTTCATGAAGCAAACAATTTATTTTCACAGCTATGCATATTCCATTCTGTAAACATACTACAATTTGATTGTTTGTGCTGCTGTCAATGGGTCTTCCAAATGTTCCCGAGATGAAGCTATCATGAATAATGTCGCTATGATCTTTGTGGACACGTGTCTGGTGGAAATGTATATTTTCTCCAAGGCACATATACAGGAGGAGTGGATGGCAGAACTGTTACTTATTGTGTTTAAATGGAAACTTTTCTGGCACATGGTAAAAGTAATACATTTTTCAGAGCTTTTTTTTTTAAAATAAGCCTATTAGAGCCTTTGACCATTATTATATTGCACCTGTTACCTTTTCATGATGATTTATAGAAGTCTATAAAATTTGATATCAAGTTGTTAGTTATACTTGTAAGTTTTTGCTCACTACATAAATTGTCTTGGTTTCTCTACATTTTAATATATCAAATTCATCTATTCTTTTCTTTATCATGAGTACATAGGATCTGATATCATTACTTGCTATGAAGATATTGTCACACTGTATTTTCAAATCCTTATCACACTTGGATTCATAACTTAACCTAGAATGAGGTTTTTTTTTTTTTTTGAGACAGGGTCTCGCTTTGTAGTTCAGGCTGGCTTTGAGCTCACTATGTAGCCCAGGCAAGCCTGGAACTCAGCAATCCTCCTGCCTCTGCCTCCTGAGTGCTGGGATTACAGGCATAAACCACCACGCCCAGCATTGTGGTATGTGGTACTGATTGCTGGTGGGCATGAGTCTCCATGCCCAGCATTGTATGTGGTCACCAGGGATTGAACTCAGGACTTTGCGCTTGCGAGGCAGGCGCCAGAACCACTGAGCTAACCCTCCAGCCCTAGAATGAGTTTTTACATGTACTATAAGATAAGGCCATTTGTTTTTGTTTCAAATATAGATAATGTTTTCTCCTATGGATACCATACTCTTTTTTTTCTGAATATCATTTACTGGAAAGAGAAGAAAAAATTGTATTTACCATGATGGAAGATGCAATTTCTATCATAAATTAACCACAAATATAGGTGTTCCTCAGTATCCACATGGGTGGGATCCTTTTTATGGTCAAGTCATTCATGTCTCTAAAATGTATCAACAACACTGTCTTTGTTACTATAGCTTTATTTGCTAAAACAAGTCTCCAACCTTATTCTCATTCTTTAATAGTGTCCTGTTATTATTATTAATTTTTTTCTAAATATATTTACAAGTATTACAAAGTGCTTCTCAGGTACAATGAATCTATAGGTCAGTTATCAGAAAATGAATATTTTATAATATTTAGACTTCCAATCCATGAATACAGAATTACTCTACACATATGTCTTCCTAATTTGCTTTCATGATTTTAACCAAAGAGCTACTGCACAGTCTTTTATACTCCTGTTTAGTTATTTTATCACTTCTATACCATTTAAACATAAACTTTTTGTGAATTTTATTTTCTAACATTGTTCCTGGATATGTAGACATATATGTTTTAGTCAACATTCTCTAGAGGAACAGAATCAATAGAAATCAATGTATAATTATGCAAGGAGGTTTATTACATAGGATTACAGAATTAGAGCAGAAGAGTTCACAAAGGCCAGCTGCAGGATCTGAAGCAGAAGAATCCACAACAGTCACTTGCATGCTAGACAACCAGAGGAAGTTGGAAGTTGAACTGTTGAAAGGTCACAGGAGAGTCACTGATGTGAGTCTGTATTGGAAAACTAAAGAAACTGGAGGCCAACATCCAAAGTCAGTAGTGAAGGTTGGAGCTCTTGCAAAATGGACTCACCTCTTTCTTTTTTCCCTTTCTATTCCACTCAGCTCACACTCCTATTGATTGGTGCCTCCCACACCTCGTGAGTCTTTCTCACTCAGTTTGACTATATATCAATCATCCACAGGATATTCAAAATTGTGCTTTACCAATCCACTAGGAAGTTCTTTACTCAAGTCAACATATCATAATCGACAGTCGCAATCCAAACTTTGTCAACCTGAAAACCAGATTTATTTCTTTAAATAGTGTTTAAACTTAAAATACAGTAACAAGTTCATAATTATGATTAACATCATAAAACTATGCTTCATATGAATGGAAACACACGAATTCCTTCCCCAGAATAGAAGGCAAAGTTTATCTCTGGGAGATGCTTACTCTTCTGACATTCTATAACAAAGATTATGGTAAAGATCTTAACACTACTTAAGTATTGATAGTAAGTCAACCAAAGCTATGTTGCAAAGAAAGCAAACATATCTTCTTAATATTTGCATATATATGCATAGGCATATTAAAATATGAAAGAAATATTATAATCCACATTTCTGTAACTGGTCATACAGTTGTAGTGATGTAACTACTCTCTCTTCTACTCATTCTATATTCTCTTGGCCTTTCCCAAGCATGTCAGTAGCTCTTGCTCTTTACCTGACAGGGGGATCTTTACTTTCCTTCCTGAAAGTTATGGGCCATGTGTCATCTTGCCTGGATTGAGTTGTAGTTTTCCACTGATCTAAATACCAAGGCATTACAAATACTAGAAGATGCACTAAGGATGCAGTGATGGCTAACCTGTTAGAGACCAAGTTCCCAAACTGCAATCTAAAACCTGCTTATTTGTCACAAAGTGCCAGGACTGCAATTAAACCTGAATGCTGAGGTTTTAGTTTAGAGAAAAATAACTCATACAACTTGTGACACATACCATAGGTTTGCCATCACAGCCCTAAGAGATTGCTTGCATATTCTCCCCTCCCTCTTTGTAGAGTAGTAGTCCAATTTTCTCTTTGTAGTCTGAATCAGTCATGTTCTCCAACACCATACTCCCTTTTTAGCTTATTGACTCAGAAATAAAAGCAGCCCAAAGTTAGCAAAGGAACTCTTGGCTTCCAGTTCATTGAAAACAGCAATGTACCTCCTTGTGTAAGTCGTCATTCTTCTGGAAATTAGACTTTGAGGCCATCAAAGCACATGGCCATGGGAACAGGAAGCAAAATATTTTCTAGTCATTCACTATGGATAATGGTGAGTGGTACCATTCCAATTTCTGCCCCTTGGTTCCTCAACCCAAGAATCTTAGCTATGGGAAAAAAGTGTACCATGTCATACATGCCAATTCAGAGCATACACAGCCTTCTGGGGAGCTTCACCACAGCCATGCAAGGTATTGCCACCTTGCTGGAACTGTAATTGCATCTTCAAAATGCCATTCCACTGTTCCATCAATCTAACTACTAAATGATGGAGGTGGGAGAAGACCAATGAATTCCATGGGTATGAGCCAACTGTTGGACATCTTTGCCCAAGAGGTGTGTTTTTTAAGAAGAAGCAATGCTGTATGAAATAGTATCACAGTGGTGGATAAGGCATTCTTTGGTAGATTTGGAGAAAGCATTGCATGCAGGGAGGCAAGTCCATACCCAGAATCAGAGTCTATTCCTATAAGGAGAAACCACTTCCCTTTCTTGTGGAAGTGGAAGTGGTGCAATATAGTCCATCTACCACCAGGTCACAACCTGGCAGTAGTGCCATATCAGGGACTTAATGTTGGTCTTTGCTGCTGTTGGACCAGACATGCAGTGTTACCTATAGTCAGATCAGCCTTAGTGAGTGTAAATCTATTACTGAGCTCATACAGAACCACATTCATGCTACCATGACCACTCTGTTCATGAGACCATTGGACAATGATGGAGTGGCTGAGGAAAAGATTTACCATTATCTATAGAATTAGTCATCTTATCCACTTGATTGTGAGGTCGCTTTTTCCTGAGTGTTAACATGGAATACAAATATATTTACATGCTTCACCCATAGGGAAAGATCTATCCACATACCTCTTCCCTAAATGTCTCTGTCACCAATTTTCCAATCATCCTCATCCAAGTCCCTGACCACTCCATCCAGATGCATAGTTACATAGTCACACATTGGGCCATTTTTTAATTCCAATCCAAGTGTATCATCATGTGCACTGCCAGAAGCCACGCCCATTTACCACTGTACTTCAGGGCTGTCCTAGAAAGGAGCTGTGCTGCTACAGCTTTCTAGTTTTGGGTGATACCTTCATAACATGCAGAAGCATTTGCATCTAGACCCAGGATTTTCTTCCTCTGTCAACTGGTTGTAGAATGCACCCCATGAGGCCATAGGTGCATACTGGATGATAGAGGAAGGTACAGAATAAATAAGAACAGTAGGCCTGTAGGACACTTCCACATGTAACTTACTTGTACTTTCTGGACCTGCTTGGGCCAAATCCTGTGTGTGCAACTTCCACCCACTAATGTACTATTGCCATGCATGTCCAGTTTTATGCCTCAGTGGCTCAAACGGCACCCAACTCATGATAGGCAGTTTAGGTCATATGGTTTCCACTAAGGCCAGTAGCAAGGCAGGAGCTATTTTTAAAGAGAAAGTAATTGGGGCCGGAGGGTTAGCTCAGTGGTTCCGGCGCCTGCCTTGCAAGCGCAAGGTCCTGAGTTCGATCCCCGGTAACCACATACAATGCTGGGTGTGGAGACCCACGTCCACCAGCAATCAATACCACATACTACAGTGCCAGGCGTGGTAGCTCACGCCTGCCATCCCAGCACTCGGGAGGCAGAGACAGGAGGATTGCTGAGTTCGAAGCTTGCCTAGGCTACATAGTGAGCTCAGAGCCAGCCTGAACTACAAAGCAAGACCTTGTCTCAAAAAAAAAAAAAAAAGAGAGAGAGAAATTAATTGTCTGAAAATGATGCCAACTCTTGACTGAAACTCCTTGCTGTGCTTCACCTATAAAAGTCCTCCAGAGGCTCCAAACAACATTTCTGTCTGCCACTGACACCTCAAGTACCACTGGATCTGTATCCATATATCCACCTCAAGTACCACAGGATCCCACGTGGCCCAAGTAGCAGAGAAGCATGGACCTGTTGCAAAGCCTTCTGTTCCTGGCCCCACTCAAAACTAGCAGCTTTCCAAGTCACCTGGAAAGTGAGCTGGAGTAACACACCAAATGAGAATGTGTACCCTCCAAGGTCCAAGTAGGCCTACTATGCACTGCACTTTATTTTCCTGTTGTAGAAGGGACCACATACAACATTTATCCTTTACCTTAGAAGAAATATCTCTGCACATTCAACAAAACTGGATTCCTGGAAGTTTTCTGAGGAAGGGGTGTTTGAATTTTATTTGAATTTATTTACCATGCTCTGACATGCAAATGCTCCACCAAAAGATCCTGAGTTCTCTTGATCCTGTCAGTATAATGTCATCAATATAATGAACCAGTGTGACACTGTCAGAAGTTAAATACACAAGATTCCTGGGAATAAAGTTGTAACCAAGGGCTAGAGAGTTGATATACCACTGAGACAGTGCAGTAAAAATGTATTGCTGGCCTTTAAAATAGAAAGTAAATTACTTTTGATGGGCTGTATGGATAGATATCCAGGAAAAGGTATTTGCCAAATTAATAAATGCAAACCAGGTAGCCAGAGATGTGTTGATCTGTTCAAGCAAGGAAATCACATCTGGTATAGCAGCTGCAATTGGAGTAACCACTTGATTAACCTTGTAGTATTCCACTATCAATCTCCGTGAGCCATCATCTTCAGAGGCCACATAGGAGAGTTAAAAGGGGTTTTGGGGGAACTAAAACTCCCATATCTTTCAAGCCCTAGCTAGTAGCGCTAATCTCTCCAATCCTTCAAGGGATGAGATACTGTGTTTTATTTACTACTTTCTCAGGAAGACACTCTCCTTGGCCTTGCCCATTGTAACAGTCCTTGAACAACAGGTTAGAGAACCAATATGAGCATTCTATCAAGTACAAAATATATCTATTCCAGTTATGCATTCTAAAACTAAGGGAACAGTCACAAGATAGGTTCAGGCACCTACTGAATGTTGGCTAAAACTCCAGTGATCACCTGACTTTCATAGGCTTCTACTCTTACAGGATAGCCACAGTGATGTTTTGGATACTCAGGGGTCAGCAATAGTTCAGAGCCAATGTCTTATAGTTTCCAGCATTTCAATTTTCTTGTTGTTTTGTTTTTGTTTTTGTTTTTTAGTTTTTTGAGACAGGGTCTCATTTTTTTGTAGTTCATGAACTGGTTGGCCCTGAACTCACTATGTAGCTCAGCCCAGCCTCAAACTCTCAGCAATCCTCCTACCTCTGCCTCCAAAGCTCTGGGATTACAGGCATAAACCAACACTTCCACCACTGTGGGATGTAGTACTGGGGATTGAACTCAGGACCCTGCATTTGCGAGGCAGATGCTGGAATCACTGAGCTAAATCCCTAGCTCTAATGAAAATACTATATTTTCCCTAATGAAAATACTAAAAGGGCCAGGGATTTAGCTCAGTGGTTCTGGCATCTGTCTTGCAAGCACAAGGTCCTGAGTTTGAGTTCTTTTCAAATGAAAAGCCAAATATGGGTTGCTAAGAGAAACACAAATTTCTCACAATATATCTTTTTCTTATTGACTTATTTGGCTTGTATTGATATTCAAAAGTGATATAGCTATGCAATTTCCCACTCCCATGTTGTCTTTATGGTATTAAACTTGAGTGCTTCTATGAATAGGGGTGGCATCCACACTTCAGAAGAAACCAGGTAGCAGTCTTTGAGTACTTTCTAGAGAAACCTGCTCTATGTGAGTATCAAAGCAAAAGCTCAGATATGAGTATGAGTCAGTACATACCCTCAGAAAAACAGTAGCCTTCTACCTGAACTTCCATTATTCCTTTGAATGTGGCCTGATAATCACTCTTCCACTGGTACTTCTTCAAACATTTCAAGATTTTTCAATATTTTATGCAACTTTGATTTAGTTTGCTTTTAGTGGGAAGGCTGACATGAGATCTTAGGTCACTGTTAATGAAATTCCCTATGCACATCTTTAATCACATTATTGGGTACACATCTTTTCATCTTGTTTGTATGTACAGGCTGTTTTTTATCCTTGTCCTACATTTTCAACTCAGTACAATGTTTATAAAACAATAAAATGTAAAAAAATCATTAAATTAAAATTACCTTGAATGGTAAGACACTAATAAAGCTGTTATACTATTTTCTCTGCTTCTTCACATTGCCTTTCAGATACACAGAGAAATTTCATAAATCTCATCCTAAGAAGAGATTAAGCTCTGTACATCTCTAAAACTAAGTGAAAATTTGTACCTACTGTACTTATGTCAGGAGATAATCTTTAATTTTCATGTTTCCATTGAGACTATCACACTCTATAGAAGATTGGAAATTGAAACACTTTTGCAAAAATTATACAGCATTATAATGCTCTTCTGCACATACACAGAATCTTCTAAATGTTTTTAAATGCATCTAATAATCCACATCTGACTCTGCAATGATCCCTTGTCCTTTTTCCCAAAATTGACTACTTGGCTCCAATTTCTTCTGTTCTAGGTAGCACATCAGTGAATGTGCCTCTCTTTTGAAACTGCTATCAGTAGTTCAGAGGGTTAGAACTAGATTTGTTCTCTTATGCCACCAATGAAACAGAATCTTGGGTGTTTTCTGGCTACAGTCTGACAGCTCTCAACAAAATCCTGTCAGACAA
>PVIC010058562.1:0-10348 GCA_004025085.1 Thryonomys swinderianus | reverse complement strand
TCTTCAGCCCTTTTTATTTCAAGACAGGTCTTACTAACTTGCCTCAAACTTAAGATCCTCCTGCCTCAGCCTCTTGAGTATCTGGTATACATCACTGCACCCAACTTGTAGACACACTTTTAAGTGTAACTTTTTCCTGACTAATGGACATGGAGTTGGTGTCTAGGATTGGTATTATGAGCAGTTCTGGACCGAATATCTACATTTATCTTTTTGTGCTTGTGGGATCATGTAGACATGGAATTAAATGGTTTTCAAAATATAGTTAAATTTATATTTCTCAATTAAGAAAACAAAATTCCTGGGCCGGAGGGTTAGCTCAGTGGTTCCGGCGCCTGCCTCACAAGCGCAAGGTCCTGAGTTCGATCCCCGGTAACCACATATAATGCTGGGCATGGAGACACGCCCACCAACAATCAACACCGCATACTACAATGCCGGATGTGGTGGCTCATGTCTGTAATCCCAGCGCTCGGGAGGCAGGGACAGGAGGATTGCTGAGTTCGCAGCAGCTTGCCTGGGCACCATAGTGAGCTCAGGGCCAGCCTGAACTACAAAGCGAGACCCTGTCTCAAAAAGCAAAAAAAAAAAAAAAAAAAAGAAAACAAAATTCCTTTTTACTTTGTATTGCTGAATATAAAATGCTAACAAAAATGCATCAACATATGCACCATTTAACATGTCCAGCACTATCTGAGGTTTGGGACCACAGGTTTGCAAAGGCTGACTTGCCAGTAATTCTCTCAAATATTAAGAAAACCTTTCCTAGGGAAAAAAAAAAAAAAAAGAAAACCTTTCCTATGGACTGAAGTTATTGGCCATTTTCTACAACCCTTACACCTGTCACCTGGAGATTTGGTTTCTCCTGCTTGAAGAGCGTCACCTTTGGCTTAGCTAACAGGCTTTCGTCATGGCGGTTTGCTTTCTGTGCGGGGCCAATATTGACCCAGCTCGAAGGCACTGCAAGAGCTGTTCTCGCAGGAGCTGCCAGGGCCATGGCCCGCACACAGCTCTGGTCTTCCTGACAGGTATCTTGTTAGTTCTATTCCAAACCATCATTGGGCAGCTTTGGAACTAGCCAACCAGGGGCTCCTAAGATAACACCAGAACCTGGGAGCAGTGGCATTTGAGCTGTCTCCTCCATGATTTAGAGATAGCTTTGCTAAAAGACCAGAACAGATGGTGGGAGGAAGTGGTACATTCTGGTAAATCTTGAAACCTATGGGACATCATAGCTGCCTCTTTCCAACCTGAGGGAAGAAGTAACATTTAAAAAAAGAAATGCTCATGATGCCCAGGAACTTGGTATTAATTTTGCTGAAGTTCCCGGGAGCCTTGGTAGGTATTTGGTATTTCTATTAACGTACAGTCAGAAAAGGAGACTCCCCTCACCGAGATCTACGTGCGGAAAGCTGTGCAGTTGCAGAGCGCTGCTCTGCCCCTGGGGGAGGGGCTGCCTTCTCTGCTCTGGGGTGCGAACACCCGCGACCAGGGCCTGCTGCGGCGCTGCCAGGAAACCCACAAGGAAACACGGGGGGAGCTATTGTTTTCTGTTTTCCGAGGGCCCCTCAGCCCAGGCCGTGGAGGTATTAAAGTTCGCAGCAGGCCAGGTTCTGGTGGGGGGAACCTTGTAACTTGCATTTTTTCCTACTGATTAAGATCGTATTTTTCATTGCCTGCTTGCCTTCCTTCCTTTCCTTTCTTTTTTGTAAAGATCACAGTCAGCAGTCAAGTTTTTCACAAAAATACTACCGGGGGCTTGAGTCCCAAAAGTTCGATGTTTTGTCCTGTCAGATTGTTTCCTGTTCGACTTATTGTATGTAAACCTTGCTGTGTTTCCCCTGCAATCCTGGGTCTGTATCCAGCCTCCAGCCTCCCCAGCGGGGCCGTCGGCTTCTGTACGAGGGTCACAGAGCAAACAAAAACCTAACCCTCCAACAAAACCAGTCCCCTCCCACCTCACGCCCTCCCCAGCGTCTTATTGAAACCGAAGTGAGGTCCGAACGGTCAGCAAATGTGCCTTTCCAGAGTCGCAGCCTCAAGGCAGGTGCAGTGCCCAGACGCTGGCCTTTTCGGGTGGCCCTAGGAGGAGCTAACAAAAGGGGTGACAGCCCCTCCACTGCTGCTTGGGGAGGACATCTGCCCCCGTCCTCCCAGCCATTCAGGACTCGGGACTCGCCTTGAAAAGAGCATGTGGCCGCAACTGGGGAGCAATAGTTCCGAGAGCGCCAGTTGTTACTGGGCTTTGTCTTAAGGAAGCGACCCATGAGGGCAGAGCCATAACTCGCGGGAAGCCAGCTGTCGGGCCGTGGCGCAGGCCCCGGGGTGGGAGGCGAGGGGAGAAAGACCGTCTGGGCCAGATTCCCTTTTAGACACCTGAGCTGGCGGTTGTAACCCGAGAGTTTCGCGTCTTCTCCCCATTCCCTCCTCCCCGGGAAGCCCCGGCCCCCTCTCCTCGCCCTGCATCCTGGGGAGAGGTGCGGGGGCAGCTCGCTTCCGCCTCGGGTCTGAGCTCCCGGGCTCCGGCTCCGCCGCGCTGCGCTGCGGCCGGTTCAGCCCTCCGCCGGCGCTCCGCTTTGAAATCCCCCTCCCTTTCCCCCAGGTATGATGATGTCAAACGTGATGCCGATGCTACAGTTACAGGCACGGCCCCGGCTGGCGCAGCCTCGCTGACTCCCTCTGCCTCTCCGCGCCCGGCGCTGAGCATCTGCAGACGCGCCAGCGAGCGAGCGCATCTCCTAACCAGGTCACATTTCAGCCGCGACCCTCCGCGTCACCGGGGCGCAGGAGGAGGCCGGGCGGAACCGCGGCGGTCTGCGGCGCGGAGAACCTGAGAGCCGCACAGGCGAGCCGGCTCCGACCCGACACGATGCGCGCCCCGGGCTGCGGGTGCCTAGCGCTGCCGCTGCTACTGCTGCTGCTGGCCGCGGCCGCCCTGGCCGAAGGCGACGCCAAGGGGCTCAAGGAGGGCGAGACCCCCGGCAATTTCATGGAGGATGAGCAATGGCTGTCGTCCATCTCGCAGTACAGCGGCAAGATCAAGAATTGGAACCGCTTCCGAGACGTGAGTGCTCGAGGCGCCCGACGCGGGTGCTGGGTGGGAGCGCAGGGGCCGCGTCGGCCAAGCCAAGTAAACAACGCCGCGTCCCCGCGGCTGGGGCCTTGGGACCCCGGCCCGACCCCGACCCGGCGTCCCAGGCGAGAGAACCCTGGAGGGCTGCGCGGCCGGGTGCGGAGATGGGGTGCGGGATGCGAGGCCCCGGCCGGGCTGCCTGCTTCCTGACAGTCGCCCCGGGCCTGTCCTCGGCCCGAGCGCTGCGGGCGGCGCATACCGGGCACTGCGGAAGCGCAGGTCTGGGTGGGGCCGCCATGCGCGCGGTGCCCTCGGTCCCCACCGTGCATTGTGGGGAGAGGAGCATGGCAGGCGATAATGTGCCAGGGCTTTAAGTTGAGGGTCCTGCAAACTCCCAGGCCAGGTGATGGAAGGCGTGCCGCAGTGGGAGCGGGCAAGGGACGCCGTCCTCCAGAGACGGGTCGGGGTCCCACACAGAGGGGCGCCCACTCAGCGCGGCTGGCTTTCGGGACTACGCTGGGTGGGAGGCTGGATACCGCGAAG
Organism: Thryonomys swinderianus; assembly: GCA_004025085.1. Taxonomy (NCBI): domain Eukaryota; kingdom Metazoa; phylum Chordata; class Mammalia; order Rodentia; family Thryonomyidae; genus Thryonomys; species Thryonomys swinderianus. Next base: position 6,732 of record PVIC010058562.1, on the reverse strand, counting down.
TGAGAGCTGGAGATCAGAGGGAACCATCAGCGGTCTGTGGCGCGGTGGGCTGGGGAAGCGGGCGAGCCCAGGAGCTGGGGCCGGAGCCCCAACCCCGCCTTAACCTTGGCCCGAACTTAGCAGGGGGTGGGGGCGGGGCGGCGCAGCACTTTGTTTACAGCACCTGTAGCTCAAGGGGAAATCGGAGGCGGCTCCCTGAAGGCCCGGGTGGCCGGGGGGCCGGGGTGAGCATGCGAGGGCGTGGCTGGGCCAGGGTCTGGGGCTGTCGGGCCCCGGGGGAGGCGAGGCCGTGCTGGTGACCCTAGAGAGCCTCTTATAGGACCCACGTTCTCGGTCCCCAGACGCCTTGCCGGGACCCTTGATGCACCACAAGCCACACCGCGACAGTTGGGTTCTCTGTCGGCTGCGTGCAACCACAAATTGCTTAGAAATTCCCTTAAAACACCTCTGCTCCCTGTGATACCCGCCACGCGATGAGCAGAGGCAGAGATACGGGCCCCACCGGCAGGGCAGGAGGGTCCACAGCAGCCAGGTCCCCAGGCTGCTTGGCCTGGACCCCACAGTGGGCCACAGGTCCCTGACGCTGCCCCACCCAGGGCCCTCCCAGACCGGGGAACTGGAGCCCTTCCTAGGCACCTGCAGGCTCAGCCGCATCCACCGCAGTCTCCTGGGCTGCCAGCGCAGAGGCCCGAGGCCCCCAGTGAGGGGGTGGAGCCGGCTGCCTATCTAAACCCGTGTGTCACAGGTCCAGGCCTCCCTCGGACTGACTGGCTGTTTGATCCGCAGAAATGGGACTGGTGAAGGTCAGAAGGAAAAGAGGTGGTTAATCAGAACAGTGAAGGTTTAAAAATAAGATCCCTTCCTCCACCTGCTTCCAGGAGCCAGCCTGGTGGGTGAGAATAATAGCTGACTGACTGCCTGACCCCGGCACAGGGCAGCCCACCTGTCTCCCTGGACCGGTGCCAACCACTTCCCTCTTCCTGCGTGCTCATCAGGTTTGAAATTCTACAGGACTGGCCCTGCTGGGTTCTGTGTAGAGCTTTAGGGTATGCACTGGTGCGTGGACCTTAGGCTTTGGTAGGGCAGATTCCTATTAAAACTCCCTTTAAGGCAAGCCTGGCTGCCAGAAGACAGGGTCAGAGAGAGAAGTAGGACAAAGAAGGCTGGGCAGGAGGGCCTGGCCATGGGGATCTGTTGGCAGCTTGTGCAGAAAAGCAAGAAGGAGGCTGCAATCTCAGAGCCACAGCATTGCATAACTGGCGGAGCCCCCATGTGCCTGGTGCCCCCTGGAGTTGGGCAGCGCACAGACCCACGGGGACTCTGCCAACACCGGTCCCGTCTGTCCTCTTCCAGCAGAGGCTGTACTCTCCACCTGAGTGCCGCAGGCTCCCCAACTGGGCACAGTGGCATCCATCTTTGGACACATTTCCACCAGGCCAGCTCTTTGAGAATACAGACGCTCGGCTCCTCACCGGGGAGAAAGGAGTTTCTTTTGAACCCCTCCCTCAGAGACTGCAGGGCTGAGCTTGAGCCGTATTGCTGGTTCAGTCAGAAGGTGGCACAGGGCCCCCAGCTTACCCACGCAGGAGCAAGTGAAGTGGACATCTTGAGGGGTAGTTTAGAAGGGCTCTGAAGCGTCTTCCTAGGTGGTGCCAACATCTAAGAACAGCATGGGGTTCTGGAGGTCGGAAAAGAGGAGGGAAGGGCAGGGAGTCTCCCATCCGGATCAGGTGGGCTGGTGAGGACCCGTAGGCTTAGCGCCCTCTCTCTGAGCTCTGGGATTATCCGGGAAGCAGGATTTACCAGTGGAATAATCCTCCTTCCAGCGGGCGCAGCACTCCCTCCTGTGCCCAGCAGATCCTGCAAAGGCCGGCACACTACTGCTAGGGAGGAGGGCATGTGTGGCTGGGAGCAGGGAGGTGCTGCTGTACTGGAGGCTCCTGGACCCGAAAAATAAAGCTGTGCCCTGCCATGGGCAGCCTTGAGCTTTCCTTTCTCTTCCTTCTTACCTTTCTTTTCTTTCCCACCCCCAAAACAACTAGAGATTGAACCCAGGGATGGCCTTCACGCTGAGCGACAGCCATAGCTGTTTTTAAAAATGTTTACTTCGAGACAAGGTCTTACTAAGCCACTAAATTGCCCAAGTGAGGCTTGAACTCAGTCTTCCTGCCTCAGCCTCTCAGAGGGCTAATTCCCTCCCTGCAGAATGGGTTGGGGCCTCAGAGCACAGCATGGAGGCCTGGCGGGGGGGACTCTGGAGAGGAGATGGCTGTGACACAGCATGTTCAGGGCCAGCTCCCAGGACAGAGCCCTGTGCGAGGCAGTTACCCATCCTCAGCTGTGCGGCAGTTACATTGCATCACACGGCCCACATGTAGCCGGCCCTTCCCCTGTCTCTGTCCCTGCAGTGCGCACTTAGTACTCACAACTTGTGGTGTGATTGTTCCTCCATAGTTCACCCATTTGATGCTGAAAGAAACTGAGGCACAGAAGAATCGGGTAACTTACCTGGAGTCAAAAGCTAGGAGTTAACAGAGCAAGGTTGCACCCAGGTCCCCAAACTGGGCTCTGGTTTTCAGGTCCTCAGTGACTGTGGAAGGGAAGGTCTGTCCTGGAGACCTGCTCCCCCGCCCTCCCTGCCCGCCCTGCCTGCCGGCATCCTGCCCACCTTCCAGGTTCCCCTGACTTCCGGCTGTCAGCTCATTCCTTACCCAGAAACACCCACAGTCACCTTCCCACCCAGGAAGAACTGGGGGTACAGGGTGCCGTGACAGCTCAGGCCTGGGCTGAGGCTCTGACTCGGCTCAGCTTCTGTTTGCTGCCAGGAATAAGTGTGGGCATCTTGTCCTAGGGCTGGAGGGCAGCTTGCGTGGGCAGCACTCTCTGCTGCAGAAATTGGCAGATGGAGGCCTTTCTGGGGCTGCCCACGCCGTGCCTCTGTCTCCCGCTGAGGGCGACTCACCTAGTCACCGACTCACTTTCTGGTGACCCTGGGCGGCTCAGGTCCCTGCCTGCCGGCCGCATGGGATTCTCAAGTTCTTACAAGCATCAGGAACAAGTATGAGCCGCATAGGGGCTCCCTGTGACCCCCACTCCTTCCCCACACACGGAACTCGGTGCAAGGTGGGGGGGTGGCACAGCACAGATGTTTGGGGGAAGTGTGGGTGTGTGAGAACCCCAAAGTGGGTCAGAAAGGATTCTACAGTTGGGTTTGGGTCCCTCCTCGGCCTCCTCCTCCACCTGTGCCTCTGGTTCCTCTTCCTGCTGCCCGGCTGGCATCTCCAGAGCTGTGACAGCATGGTGAGGGACTCTTGAAGGCCCGGTGGGACACCAAGCCTGCCAGGAGAAGAGGGGGACTCGCTGCACAGAGAGGCTGCCAGGTGCCATGTGCTCTTCTTATCTCCCAGGAGTCAGAAGAAGGTGAACGGCCAGCACCACTCTGTTCCTCTTTCTGCAAGAGGACAGACCTGCTGTGTGACCTTCAGGCAGCTGCTTTACCTCTCTGGGCCTTGAGTTTACCATTGGTGTCATGGGCAGGCTAACCAGTATGACCCACAGAGCCTGACCTCTGTGGCTCAGCGAAGGTGACCCCAGAGCCTGTCAGAAGGTCCTCCAGCCAGTCCTCCCTCACCCTGTCCATCCCAGCTGCTGGAGACACATCGGGTCCCAGGAAGGGTCTGTGGCCCGGTAAGGGTTGGGTGTGTATAGCCTGAGGTCGGAGAAACCTGAGAAACCTCTAGGCTGGATGCACAAACAGGCACTGTAGTCCCTTTGGGCAGCTGTGACAACACACTGGGGAAGAGGTGAGCTCAGCAAGACAAATGTGCTTCTCACCCTTCTGGGACCGCAGAGCCCACAGCCGAGGCACTGGCAGATTTGGCGCTGCTGGTCAGTGGCAGTCTTCTCACGTGACAGAGGGGTCACGCGTCACTCTCCGTCTCTTCTTCTAAAGACCGTGATCCCTGCTAGGTGTGATGGCACATGCTTATGATCCCAGCCCTCAGGGGGCTGAGGCAGGAGGATTTCCGTGAGTTCAAGGCCAGCCTGGGTGACACAGACACGATGAGTTCAAAAGCAGCCTAAACTACGCAGGGAGACCCTGTCTCAAAAGGCCTCTCGTCCTACCCCCACCCTGTGACCGCACCTAAATCTAATCAGCTTCCAAAGGCCCCACCTCCCGCCAGGCCTCGGGGCTGAGGGTCTCAGCCTAGGACTCTGGGGCACAGACCTGTAGTCTGTGACACCGTCTCCGTGCAGTCCCTCGAATGGATCCCTGCACCCCGCTCTCTCCAGGGATCAGCACCTGGGCGAGGCAGCAAGGGTAAGGGGAGCTGGAGCTCTGCCCTAAGTGGTGCTGGTTCCTGGAGTGGGGGTCTCCTATTTCGCTCCTCAGAACGCTGGGACAGACGCTACCAGAGCCAAGCCCCTGACGCCCTTCCAGAATAGGGGGTGAATGAGGACACAAAGGAAAGTAGTCCAACCTCTGTCCTTAGTCTGCCACGGGGCAGGCCAGCCGCCCATCCCGTGTGGGTGAGAGACAGGGTCCCATGGTGAATAGTCGTGTCCTTAAGGCAGGGCCTTCTGCTTCCTGTCCTTTGCTTGGTGGGGTAGGTTGGGTCAGGGTCCACCTTTGCAGTTCAGGCTGACCTTAAACTCACTGTGTAGTCCAGGCTGGCCTCAAACTCAGGTGATCCTCCTGGCTCAGCCTGCCAAGTACTGGGATTATAGGTGTGTACCACCACACTTGACTTTCTGTGCTTTGGAACAGGTATTGTTAAGATAGCACTAGAGTCCCAGGAGGTCAGGCCCTGGCGCCAGGTGGGGCATACCTGAGCCCAGACCAGTTCCTGGCACGAAGGCTGTGTTGATAAGCATAGTTTTGCCCTCTAAGGAAATTCCTCAGAGGGGAGAAGGAGGTGGGGGAGGGTGTACATGGGCTCTGAGAGGCGTTTGGTGCCCAGTCTGCCACCCCCTTCCAGGGCCAGCTGCTCTGCCTGAATGGGACAGGCGCCAGCCCTCGAGGCTCCTGCTCAGCCCTCCAGGTCCCTTAGAGTCACAGTGACTATATCTTGGGGGAGATGGAGGAGTTTAGCATTAAGTCCCCAGCCCTAAGGCTTTGTCACAGGTTTCTGGCCTCAGGAAACAGAGAAATAAGGCCAGGTATAGGATGTCTTGGAGGCTTACTGAGGACTGGCCCAATTCTATGTTTAAACAGTCTTTTTTTTTTTTTTTTTTTTGAGACAGGGTCTCGCTTTGTAGTTCAGGCTGACTCTCAGCTCACTATGGAGCCCAGGCAGGCCTCGAACTCAGCAGTCCTCCTGCCTCTGCCTCCCAAGTGCTGGGATTACAGGCGTGAGCCACCACGTCCGTTTTTTTTTTGAGACAGGGTCTTGCTTTGTAGTTCAGGCTGGCCCTGCACTCGCTATGTAGCCCAGGCAAGCCTCGAACTCAGCAATCCTCCTGCCTCTGCCTCCCGAGTGCTGGGATAACAGGCGTGAGCCACCACATCCAGCACTGTGGTGTGTTGCTGTGAGTCACCAAGCCTGGTTATTGTTATATGTGGTTACTGGGAATCGAACTCAGGACCTTGCGCTTGCTAAGCAGGCGCTGGACCCACTGAGCTAAATCTCCAGCCCTGTTTAGACATTTTTGAGCTGAAGAATTGCAGTGAAGCATGTCCATGCACCAAGTCCACACAGTGATGAAACCAGGAAACACAATGTCTTGCTAATACATAAATTGTCCAGGCTGGGCTCAAAGTTTCAATCCTCCTACTCAGCCTTCCTTAGTGCTGAGATTACAGATGTCTGCCGCTACACCCACTCTGTTTTATGCTGTTTTCCTCTTTATTAGTGCACAATCACAGCACACCATGATTACATTCACCGTGGGGAGCTGGTGTGTGGACCCAGCACATCTCAGCCCTTCTCATACTCCCTCCTGGTTTGTGCCTTTTCAGTGCAGAGCCCCCTTTCACACATCGCCCTGGCTCCCTCACCTGGGCATCGCGCAGCACAGGGCCAACAAGAGGACAGAGTCTGTTCAATGCCCTGCCAAGGCCAGGGCCTCCCCTGCTGGCTGCATGGTGGGAACCCCGTGCCCCAGCTCCAGCCCTGCAGCAGCGAGGGGGTGGTGGTGGTAGTGGTGGTGGTGAAGCTCCACCCACTTCACCTGCCCCGCAGGTGGGGCAGCTGGGAGAAGAGATTGGGTTAATTTAAGCTGTGAAGTGAGCGGGTGATTTGGGTGGTAATTAGAATGACAGGAAGTAAACAGCCTCAGAAACACCCCGCGTGCGCCTGAGTCCGCCGGGCCTGCGCACTGGCACTTGCCAGCTCTTCCCTGCTTGGCGCAGTGGGCTCGTCTCCATGGTGACCAAACTGCGCAGCTGAGATCAAAGCAGGAGATGGGTTAGCGCCAAACCAGCCGAACCAGGGGTGGTAAAGCGACTCCAGAAAGAACCTCAAGCAGCGAGACCCCCGAGTGGCTTTCTCTTTCTCTGCCTGTCCCTCCTGTTCCGACAGCGGGACTCCCGCCTCAGGCTGGAGCAGAGCTGAGGTGGCAGGAAAAACCACTCTTACCCGGGGTTGGACCTCCGCTGATCCTATCAGCTCGTGTTTACAGATGCCAGCTAAGGGGCATAAATTCTGGAGCCACAGATTTGGGTACCAGTATTCTTCTGCTAGGCAATTGCTGTGTGATCCTGTATAAGTCACTTAACCTCTCTGAGCTTCA
>PVIC010058561.1:0-10343 GCA_004025085.1 Thryonomys swinderianus | reverse complement strand
GGGCTGGGGATGTAGGTCAGTGTGAAAGCCTTGGTACAACCAAAAAAAGAAAAAGCCCAGTGAAATGCTGTGGAGCTGTTTCCTGGGTGCAGGTGTTCCAGGGCCCTCACCTTAGAGGCCTTGAAAGATCCTCACTGTCTAGTGCATGCATGTTGATGAACAACTATTTATGCAACGGGGATGAATCATCTTGGCAGCTGAGTCTGTCTTTTTATTATTGCTTGCTTGGATTTTTTTTTTTTGAGCTACTGTGTATCAAACCCGATGGTGCTTTGCCATTTAACTATATTCCTAGGCTCTTATTTAACCAGCATCCATCCATTCATCTGTCCATCCATCCACCCATCCCCCCTACCTATCAAGAAGTTTAATTTGCGATCAGCCTACATCAGCCTGCTGAGTAGCCTGGCTTGGGAATCACTCAATAGAAGTTTCACATTGCTCTCTTGAAGTATTTCCCTCTCTAAATTATTCACAAGCCTCTGAGGTTTATGCAGTACATAGAGTTCTAGTCAGAGCTCCTTCAAGTCGCACATGGAAGTCGATCTGGAGCTCCCTATTAGCGTGGTGATGCTGAAGACTGATCTTGTCTGGTTCTGTAGCAGCTGTAGTTCTCTGTGGTTGGCCTGCCTTTGTAGTTCCAGCACTGCTCAGTCCATGCTACCTAAGTTGGTTTCCTTCCACTCCTGTAACATCTTAGCCTGTGTGCTGAGCAAGGCTAGCCCCATTTGCAGCGAATTTTCTTGCAAGGCAGGTGCCAGAACCACTAAGCTGCAGTGAGTTTTCTTCAGGAGCTTGTATCCTTTCCTGCCAGTGATCTTGGGTTAGGTTGTTAAGCCCTCACCAGCTTGTAGCTGTCAGAGAGGCATCTGAGATCTTTAGTCTCTTTCCTTTCAAAGACTTGAGCTTTTCTCTGTTTTTTTAGTTGAATTCTTTATTGGTACATTTTATATACACATCATGATCATTTTCAACATTGAATATTTGTGCCAGTACATGACATGAGTTAATTCTCATCGTTTTCTGTTCCCCTACCCATCCTACACCCCTCCATATACATATGTTTTGTTTCCTTTTTTTATTGAATTCTTTATTGGAACATTTTATGTACAGCTTACAGTCACACTCAACATTGGGGAATTTAAACCAGTATATGACATGAGTTAATTCTCATTTTTGCCCATATCCCTACCCACCCCACAACCCACCACCCCCTATATACATGTGCTTTCTTTTTCTTTTCAAATCATATTTATTCTTTTCCCTCATTACTTTGAACATTTCCTATTTCACAAAATCTACCATGCATTCTAGAACTCATTTACATCTACAGGTTCTCATACCAGAGAAAAGATATGGTATTTACATATCTGCGACCTATTTATTTTACTTTTTACTGTGCTTTGTTTCCTTTTTTAGCATCACATTTTTCTTTCTCCTCTTTGCTTACCCCTCCTTACCTTGACTTGGGCTTTTCTTACAGTCAGTCAACTTCCAGCCTAGCAAAGAGTACCCTCAGGTGTCAACGTCCTACAGTTTCTATTTTCTTTAAACCGTTTAACCTTTGTTCTACACAAGTGTGTATATGCTTAATTAGACATTGATTTCTGACTTTATTTGGATCTCAGTAATTGAGATTTAACCAGTTTTTGAGTAGAACTCTTTTTTTCACCTCTATCAGTGCTTCTTGCTGTTTTGCTTTTCCTACTTTTTCTTAATATTTTACTCTATTTTTCAAGTCCAAAACATTTGGAATGTACGTATATTATTTTTTCCATAACTCAATGACAAATTGACTTAAACTACAAATTGAATTACTGTATGGTGGAGTAACTACCATTTGTCCCAATTCAGTTTATAAACAAAGTTTTATGAACACTTCTTCAACTCAAGCTCATACTAATATTATTAGTATTAAGATTATGGACAAATAATCTGCTAGTGTTTTTCTCCTGTAATGAAACATAGAGAAAGTAAAATTATTCCACTTTCCAACTTTGTCAAATTCACATCTAGAATATGTGTACTTCATTTGTCCATAGTGACAAGGCATTTTGGCTTAACATCCTTTTTTATCTGTAATACTGCATGGCAAAAATAACATAGTATTTTCTTTCCCAGTACCTTGAATATTTGACATATTCTTTGACAGTTTAAAACTACATAAATTCAAAATTTTAGATATACCTTGCCAATCTAGTTTTGTATTGAATCTTAGTGCTCTATGTATAATAAGATTTCATACTTTTTTTTTTTTTAAAGATACTGGGGATTGAACTTGGGATGTTGTACTTGTGAGGTAGGTACTGGAACCACTGAGCTAAATCCCCAATTCACTGAGCTAAATCCCCAGCTAAATTTCATACTTCTTAACTAATTCTTTCATACAGTTTCTTCCCTAATTTTATTTTAAATTCATATCCTATATTGGCTGCAGTAAATCATTCAGCAATTTTTTTTCAGAGAAGGTCCTTGGTTAGTAGATTTTTCTTAACCTTGAATATCTAAGAATACCTTCCAGTGGCCTTCATACAGAAATAATAACTTGGCAGGATATACAGTTCTTGGTTCAAACTTATTTTCCTTAAAACTCTGTAAATATTTTTCCATTGTCTTCTAGCATTAAGAATTGTAAGAGGAAAATCTGGGGTCAGTTTGACTTTTGCCTTGTTTCCTATAACTTGCTTTCTCTGTCTGGATACTTGTAAAATTTTTTCTTTGTCCTTGAAATTTTAAATTCAAAAAAACCATCAGGAGATGTCTAGGTGTTAAGCCTTTTCCATTTGTAGGCCCACTGGAAAATTTTTTTCTGTTTGCACCTTCATGTTTCAGGTTCATTTGCTTTGTCATCCATCTATTTTAGGTATTCCTCTTATCTATTTAGTTTGGATCCTCCAGGTCTTTGTTTCTCTTTTGTTAAAGGGAGGCATTTTCTTTTTTACTTACTACAGTTGCTTTATTCTGAAATCTGGCATTATGACCTTTTCAAAGGCCCTTTTCCACTGTGCAATCAATCCAAAGTTAAAGGAGACCTTGTGAAGCACACAAGTGAAATTGAAAAATTTCCAAAATCTGTTTTAACTTAACAAGGATTGCATCAGGGTTGTCATGTTCTGAAAATCAAGGAATAATGTTTTCTCTAGCAGTTTTATACATGTTTTGAATTTAATTTTCTGATAAAATATTAAAGGTGGTGACCATTTCTGAGATGTTGGTGTCAGATTTATTCAATTGTTCTTTGAGTTTAGAATGAACATTGATTTTCCTGTAATGCAGGGAATTTTTAAAAGACTTGCGTGCTTTCATAGTATAAGAGGATCAATAAATGTTTTTGTGAGAATTGAACAATTTAAATCCTACAATGATAAACAGTTTGCAAATATTTTAGTATTGTTAACTTACAAAGCACTTGATCAACAATCCAGAATTATTCATTGTGTTTTCATATATGCTTCTAAATAAAATGATTAACAAAAATATGTCCTTTCATGAAGAAACTCCCCAGAAGTTTTGAGATAATCTTAGGAACATGAGTTCTAAGATTTTTATCTGGCTTAGAAAAACAAAACCCAAAGCAAAACAAAACATCCCCAACTCCAAATATATCTAAAAAAACATGCAAATTATTTAATCTTGTCAAAAAATGTTAGAGTTCTGTGTCTCCCTGCTTAAAGGAACCCTGTAATTTCAAGTTTTAGAGAAACTTATTTTTAAAAATTAATTTTATTGGTATAATTTATTTATACACACATTATGATCACATTCAATTGGAGAGTTTGTACCAGTACATGACATATCTTGATTCTCATTTTTCCCATTCCCTGCCCTCTCTACAACTTGTACCCCTATATAAATAAGCTTTGTTTCCTTTTTTTAATTATCAAATTTTCTCCCATTTTTACTTACCCTCTCTCTCCTTTTCCCTTTGAATATTTTCTTTGTATTTCACAATACCGATCATATATTTTGGAACTCATTTATGCCTTCAGTTTCTCATACTAGAGAAATGATATGGTATTTACATATCTGTGTCCTATTTATTCCTTACGAATATGTCCTCAAGGTACATCCATTTTAGTATAAATGACTAAAAATTATCATTTTTTATGCCTGAGTAATACTCCATTTAATAAGAAATCCACATTTTCTTTATCCAGTTAGAGAGTTAAATTCAGTATCCTTACTCGAGGGACTTCACTTCCATGGACAGTTTACCCAAATATTATTAGTTGTGATTCATACTTCCAGGATTTTCTGATCTAGAGATTTCCTGATATTTTCCTTATTCTCCATGTTATTAGATTTAAATTTGTCCTAGGGGCTAGGGATGTAGCCCAGTAGTTCCCACGCTTGCTTTATAAGCACAAGGTCCTGAGTTCAATCCCTGGTACAAAAAAGAAAAAAGCTTATATTATGGTTTAAAGAAATTGTTATAGTTTATGTTTAGATGTCCACCTTATGCATTTATAGGTGAGACTTCTGTGAGTTGATTGGATCATGGCATGATACTTCCAATGGATTAGTCTACAGCTGAATGTGATTTTGGAGGTCGAAGCTTGTTTGGAAGAGATAGATCATTGGGGATGTGGCCTGGGTCTATTTCCTTTCCTCTTCCCTTGATTTATCTTCCTCTGTCTGCCATGCATGAGCTGTTTCTGTCTGCCATGGCACACTGCCTTATGTCTGGCTAACTACAAACTGAAACTTCCACAAGCAGAGTCAAACTAGACCTTTCCTCCTTTGACTGGTGAATCTGAGATACAGTGACACAGTGACAAAGTAACTCAGACAGAAATACAGTGGTTCAAAGGTCAAAAGCAGTACTTTTGGAGGATGGCTTAGAAGAAACTAGAGTTTACGGGGATTTAGAAAGGAATTTTATATTATTTTATTGGTACCATAAGTTGATCTTAAAATGAGGATCATGTTTTTAATTTTATTCCTTTAGTAGCAAACAAATAGAAAGGGAATGAGAGTTTTCTCACAGTGAGTGGACTTTTCACCTTTAAGCATTGTTAACTTAAGGGTGGACTAGTATATTGAATCATTTTTTAAGTTAAAAAAAATAAAACATAATTTTTGGGCCAGAGATTTAGCTTAGTGGTTCCGGCACCTGCCTAGTGAGTACAAGGTCCTGAGTTCGATCCCTAGTAACCACATACAGCAATACCGGGCATGGTGACTCAGGCCCATCAGCAATCAGTACCACATACCACAGTGCCAGGCGTGGTGGCTCACGCCTGTAATCCCAGCACTCAGGAGGCAGAGACAGGAGGATTGCTGAGTTCAAGGCTTGCCTGGGCTACATAGTGAGCTCAGGGCCAGCCTGAACTACAAAGTGAGACCCTGTCTCAGAAAACCAAACAAGTCATATTTGTTTATTATAAGGCCCACGTGGTTCTGCTTTGGTCTGGATAGCATTTTAATGAAAATGGTGTTATATACATCCTACAGTTTTTTTTTTTAAACCTGGCTCTGAATTTGGAGTTTCCCATTAATACAGCAGTTGTATCTTCCACTTTCCATGCTCTCCATGCAGCTCTTTCACTTTTTCCAGCACAAACTAAGGAGAACAGCAAGTTGTCCATCAGGACAGTCAGTAACTCCCCTTTCATTCTGCATTTATTGTGAATATGTATGACAAACCTTTTTGAAAGTTAAAAACAATAAAGCTCGGATATGCTAGTACATGTATAAATCCTCTAAGCAAATATAAAACACAAGAAGGTTTGTGACAAGAAACAGCAGTTGAAAGTGCTGAATTAGAATCTTTTCAACACTTAATATTTTCATTTGTCTCCAACCCTGCATAATTTATGGCCATGAAAAATATGTTGTTATGGTTTTAGAGGTTTCAAACAAAATTCACATTCATGACTGAATCCCAGCTACAGTGAGCCGTCAAGTTATGACTTGAACAACTTGGGTTAATTAGGTTAATGGAAGGTTCATCTGTCTCTTGTAACCTATTTGTTGAGTTTTTGGGAAAAAAAGACAGAAATTAAATACAAGTATTTTGGACATTTTTTTTTTCTACTGCTGCCTTTGATCACCAGTAGTAACAGCCAGATGCTAACATTTTCATTGTTCAAATATCTCAACATCAATTACTGGCTCAAAGGGTGATATTAAAGCTTATAAACGGTGAAAATAAAGACTATAGGTTTTTTGAATCTTGTGCAACTATTTCAAAATCACATGCAAAGAAAACTGGGTTTTCTGATCCATGGAACTGTCACAGCCTTTGAGAAGGTCATCAAGAACGAATCTAATGATAATGCATTCTTTGAAGACAAACCTCATGAGTTCAAGGGAAAGGTGATGATTTAAGATTATAGATATTCTTTTTGCTTAATTTTTTTTTTTTTGAGACAGAGTCTCACTTGTAGTTCAGGCTGGCCCTGAGACCAGGCAAGCCTCAAACTCAGCAATCCTCCTGTCTTTCCCTCCCGAGTGCTGGGATTACAGATGTGAGCCACCACTCCCGCTTGCAAGGCAGGCGCCTGAACCACTGAGCTAAATCTCCCGCCCTCTTTTTGCTTAATTTTGTCTCCCTTGATTGTTTCTATTAACATTTGTTCTCTACTTAGTGTTATAAAAATTGACAGAGTCATCTTATCTAGATTGCTTGATACTTTAGTTAATTGTCCTGTCAGTTTAACACATATTTTTAGAAAGGTAATTCTCAGACTCTTGATGGATCACTAGAATGTAGGGAGGACGTTTTGTCATTCTTGTGACTGATTACAAAGTCTTATTTGTCTTTAGGATTTCTGTGGATTTTGGAAAAAAAGATTTGCATATTTTCCTTCGTATTCATAGAGAGCTTGAATTTTATGATAAATGTTTAATACTGTTTTTGATAGATTACAGCTAATCTTTGAAATTTAGTCAATAGAATATAATTTGAGAATAAAACAGTTTTATTAGCTGTAATAAGCTTGATAGGCTGTTTAAATTAACTTATAATAGTAATGTTGAAGTTTTAGGATGCCTGTCAGAAGTGGGAAATGCCATGTAATTGTCAAATCAGTAGACTGGATAGTTTTTATTATCTATTTATGATGAATTTTTAGGATGTCCATGAGAGGGGGAAATGCCATTTAATATTCATCAAGTCAGTAGATTAGATATATTTTGTTATCTATTCATACAAATGTTTCACTTCTTGTCTTGATTTTGGCTTTAATCAGATAGTTGGTAAATGAAAATTCAGAGAAGAATGTAGTGTTCTCTACCTAGTGTCTCCTAGTTATTTAGAATATTGTGAATGTAACTATTGGTTTCCAGGAAGACAGTGGTAATGGGTTGTGTTCAACAGAATGACATCAACCACAATATTTCCAGTGATATTTTTGTGGCTCAGCAATATTTTCACCTTTTTTTGATTTCCCACTTTATTTGTGGAGTCTCATATCTCATGTCAGTTTTTGAGTAGTCCTGTTGGTAACCATTGAAGGCTTTTGGGAAAATGCTTGTGACTTCAAGTTATTTCTTTTGAAGCTTATGAATTTTGCTTAGAAACAGGGAAATGAAAAATAGAAAAGGAATTTTACCATTCTTATGAGGAAAGACACTTTGTATATATGCCCTTTTCAAAAAAATTATAACAGTTATAGTTGCAGTTTGGGTTTGTTTAAATAGTTCAAACTCAGTCATTCACTGGCATCAGTAGCCTGATAATACCAGACAATGGATGGAGCCTGATATCTCATTTGTGCCTCTCAGGTGTGGCCTTTCCGGGAATTAGAGCTGCCTCAGTGAGAATGACAGAAGGGAAAAACAAAACTCACTGTAATGTAATTGAAATTGAGAATCATGTGTCTGTTTTGTTGTATCTAGTAAAAACTGAAACTTTGGAAAATATTTTTTTTTAAATCAGGAAATTAGTAAAAGGAAATCAATTTCTCCATTTCTCAAAATACTGTATGAAGAAAGCACTGTGTTGAATTGATCATGTTTTATAATGTATAGCTTCATGTATTTGGTAAAACAAAGGATATTTAGCTGGAGCTGCCCTTTGTTGATATTAGATGCTTTAAAAAATCTTGAATATTTGTTTATTTCCATTAACATCCTGATCTAGCAGGGATTATTTTTCAGAGCCTTTTTCCTTTGGGGCCAGCATCCTGTGGGAACACTTCTGTTTCCCTTTGGCTTCCTGTGTATTTAAAAAAGCCATTATTAGCAAGAACAAGTAGAGAGTATATGATGATTTGATTTTATATCTCAAGTAGAAATGAAAACATTATTTCTCTTTGGCTTGAACCTCATCATAATGCCCCCTTATTCTGGTAGGGTATGTTTTAAGTTTGTACAGTGATTATTTTCTAGTCTTTGAGTTTATCAGTCCAGAATATGATGAACAGGAGGACTCAGAGCAGAGTATGGAATGAGGTTTAGCTTTTCATGTCCCAAACCCTTTGAATCTCCTTACTAGTATAGAAGTTTGATATACCTCCTCATTCTTCCAGAAGATTGCCAGGGAATTTGTTTGTATCCCTTCAAGATATATATTCCCCAATTTTTGATCCCTAATGCCACAGAATAATTTTAGGATAGTAATTAAATTTATATTCGATTAGTGAGTTTTCTGAGTGTAAATGATAGAAATATGATTTGAGCTCTGCTAGTACTAATAAGAATTAATGTCTATTAAATTCTAACTGTATGTAGTTGTACTATGTTAAGATCTTCACATTAAAATTGACAGCTTCATTAGCTAGGAACTTTTGTCATTCCCATTTTCCATATAAGGAAACAGATACAAAAGGGTTGTGTAGATAACTTACCTAAGATGTAAGTATTAGAGCCAGGACTCAAATCCAAGTAGCCCAACTCCAAAACTATCAGCTGTTTTGCTGACCATTTATGCTGCATGAAGGAGAGAATTTTTTGGGTTCTAATTTCTACTGTAAATTGGAACAGAATGTTAGGGATGGCAGGATGAAAAAAAAGTTGGAATGAAAAGTTGAAATATCATTCTGTCTCTCCTTGACTTTTTTTTTTTTTTTTTGAGACAGGGTCTCGCTTTGTAGTTCAGGCTAGCTCTGAGCTCACTATGTAGCTCAGGCAAGCCTTGAACTCAGCAATCCTCCTGTCTCTGCCTCCCAAGTGCTGGGATTACAGGTGTGAGCCACCACGCCCAGCACTGTGGTATGTGGTATTGATGGCTGGTGGGTGTGAGTCTCCATGCCCAGCATTGTATGTGGTTACCCAGATCAAACTCAGGACCTTGTGCTTGCGAGGCAGGTGCCAGAACCACTGAGCTAACCCTCCGGCCCTCTCCTTGACTTTCATCTCTCCTTTTCATAAGTAGGCCTGCTCTGCTGTTTTGAAGACTAGATTTTCCCTCATGGTAGGAACATGACTACTGATAGATATTGCTGTTAACAGTTCACATCCTCTTTTCACTGTAGACATCCTAAGCTACTGATCAGGTGGGAAAATGTTTCCAGAAAGGCAGATAATAACTGCTGCCTAAATTACTGCTCCCTCCCAAAACATCCTGCAAACAATACAGAACAAGTGAATATATCACAATGACTTAATTTTTAAAGCAACATAAAAGGATTTTTAGATAGAAATAAAAAAAAATACCCACTCAAAGACATAGAGTGCAAGCCCTCAAGAGAGAGGGTGATTTAAATATTACTTCACCTATTTTTACTATTTACTGAATGTTCCTCCTATGTTAAGTGTCATGTCAGGTATTGCAGGAATATAATGAAAAATCTGGTTCTGACCCCAAGGGCTCCAGGATCCTATTGGTGAAAGAAAAGATGTGAATAATAGAGTTAATAGAGGCATACAGGTGCCCTTGGAATCTGACAGGAAGTAGGGCTTTGCTTGGTGAGGGCCTTCCTGAGTGTGTTCAGTTGAGTTGCCACAGCTGCTTTGATATTCTGAATCAACTCAAAATGTTTACCTCTAGTGGTCATTTTGACTCTGAAAAAGAGCTACAAGTAGTATGGTGGCAGATCCAGTGAAAAATGTGGATGTGAACACCTTGTAATATTTTTATATGACAGAA
Source organism: Thryonomys swinderianus (assembly GCA_004025085.1). Classification (NCBI taxonomy): domain Eukaryota; kingdom Metazoa; phylum Chordata; class Mammalia; order Rodentia; family Thryonomyidae; genus Thryonomys; species Thryonomys swinderianus. Next base: position 310 of record PVIC010058561.1, on the reverse strand, counting down.
ATTGCCCTACTAAAATCAGTGTGTGACACAGAACATCGTGAAGATGGAGGATGACACTGTCCATTCTTCAGGCTGTTTTCTCCACTCATCATTTAAGTGTCCTAATAACCCTTATAACATCCCAGCGTTCACCTGTAATGTTCTTGGGTACAAGCTCAGCTTATGCAATTCAATCTAGGCTAAGAAGTATAATCAGCTTCATGCTGATGTTGAGTGACACATTCTTTTTGTATGAGGTGAGCTGGGTGATTTCCAGTGAGAATCTTTAGTATCAGGATCATAACCATAGACCCAAGTCTTACCTCTTATG
>PVIC010058560.1:0-10355 GCA_004025085.1 Thryonomys swinderianus | reverse complement strand
TTTGTAGTTCAGGCTGGCCCTGAGCTCACTATGTAGCTCAGCAATCCTCCTGTCTCTGCCTCCCGAGTACTGGGATGACAGGCGTGAGCCACCACGCCTGGCATTGTATGTGGTTACCGGGGATGGAACTCAGGACCTTGTGCTTGTGAGGCAGGCGCTTGAACCACTGAGCTAAATCTCCAGCCCACAAACTAGATATTTTCTATTTAAACTCTTTTTTATATGCCAGTGGAGGAAAAATGATCTCCTTGATCATTTTAATTTCCTCCTCCTAATAAAACCTCTATTTGCAGCCACCCATTACGAGTTCATTAGTTGTGACAACTGGGTTAGAAAGTCAACTTTACAAGCTTGGCTTACATAGGGAAGCAAGAACATGAGCAGAAATGCCGCAGCACACGCCACAGCACAAGGCACCGACACGCCTCCCACCTACTTTCTCCTTCATCTTAAACGCTGAGAAGCACAGTAGTGTGGCTTCTTCCCCTCCCAAAGCTCAGAAGACTCAAGCAGCTTGCCCTCATCTACACGGCTGGCTGAAGAGCTGTGGGGTTATTCTAGTGTTTCGAGTCCTAGGCTACCAGGATGACCACTTCCACTTGGCGAGTGTTGAAAACATTACTATGATAAGATTTTAATGCCATTACAATTCAGCGATTTTTTTTTTTTTGAGACAGGGTCTCGCTTTGTAATTCAGGCTGGCCCTGAGCTCACTATGTAGCCCAGGCAAGCCTCGAACTCAGCAATCTGCCTGGCTCTGCCTCCCGAGTGCTGGGGTTACAGGCATGAGCCACCACATCCAGCATTGTGGTATGCGGCGTTGATTGTTGGTGGGCGTGTCTCCACGCCCAGCATTACATGTGGTTACCGGGGATCGAACTCAGGACCTTGCGCTTGCAAGGCAGGTGCCGGAACCACTGAGCTAACCCTCCGGCCCACAATTCAGCGATTTAGGTTAGAAAGTTATTCATGATTTGATTAGTCTAGAAATTCCTATCTCTAACAGGTTACATATGAATATCATCATTAATCTTCTGTATGTTTATTGGAGAACACGAATAAAAAGGAAGACATTTTAAAAACTACAGAACAAATCGCTCTTCAGATAATCTCATGTCCGGCTGGCTTAGTAGCAACCCTGGTAACTCAGGTCCACAATGACCCACGGAGGCTCTTCCTGATTCTGTCGATGCGGTTCTGTTTTCAACAGAATCCCGGCCCTCGACGACCCAACAAAAAGCAGTCCGTGTCCAAGACTGCAGTAGCTGCTCCAGTGCTGAGAACTGAACAAGGAAGGGGAGAGCTGAGAAGGGCTTCATCAGCAGGGCTTATGGGCACAGAGCACTGACTCCTGAGTCCACTGCTGTTCGTAGTTCGCCCAGTGTGGACGTCGGAGAATCCCAAACAGCAATATGACACATGCGCTCTAACGTCCCCGGGTGGAGCAAGCTGTTCGCGTGCACACCTGAAATTGCATCTAGTAAAGATGTAGTGACCTGAATTCTGAAAGGTAGGGCCTTCAAACCATTACCTGAGTGGCCAACAACACATTGCATGCAATTAACAATTTCTGAGGGTCTCAAAGCAAATACAAGAGCCTTTATAGCAGTGATTATGGGCTACAAGCCAGTAGTCCATCCTGGAAAAAGAAAAATCTGCTTTTGAAAAGAACCAAAAGGAATTGTGCTGAAAAATTTTCACTTCAACAGCACTTACACCAGGAAGAAGCTGGAAGGAACACTGTCGGGGGCGCAGCACTGGCATCCACTGCGGCTGACCACACGGGAGGGTGGGGACAGAGGAGGCTCGCCTGACACACAGGCGCCTCCAGGGGCGCAGCCACCATGACCGTGTCCCGAGTGGCCTGAGGCCCCACCTGGCGCTCAGAGGGTGGGCTTCTGGGACAGTCTCCACGGGTACGGATCCTCCTCCCACCACCACCTCCACCACTGCAGAACCATGTTCCCCCTGGGACACCCACCACAGGTGAGGGAAGTGTCTGCCCAACTCTAGGCAAAGACAGAATAAACACGGTGAAATCACAGCGCCCCCATGCGTACAGCCGTGGAGACAGAGGGGAGAGAGCGAGACTGATCACTTCGCCCGGAGCGAGCCCTTCCCTGTCATTTCTCCAAAGAGTGGAACAATCACAAGTTAGCAGGAAATCCTGCAAAGCAACTACCATCCTGTGCGGTGGTGGAGGCGATGTGTTTACATCCTTAAGCCAAGCCTGGGAACCCAGTGAGATCCTGCTGGCTGGGCAGGGGGGAAGCTTGAGATAGGGTTGGTCTGAGGTTTGAGTGCAAAGGAATAGATGGCACAGGCTGGGCCAGGGATGGGGCAACAAACTAGTTAGAAAACATCTGAAGTAAGAACGTGGAGCCCTGCTAGCCAACCACGGAGTGAAGCAGGAGCCAGAGGGCACTGAAGGAGGCATGAAGGGCAACTTGGCATCACAAAATTTATTTCATCTTTTACTCCTCAAATTAACTGAGGTGGGTGACTGGAGGACAGAAACAGAAGACCGCACGCCCAAACTGCAGCTTGAATCAAGGAGGCGAGCTCAAAGAAACACTGGCAGAGCCAGGAGACCACCAGCACATCTTCAGGAGGATTAGAAGGGCTGTGTGCAGGCAGGAGGGAAGTGTGCATAAGACTTAGTCTGCTGCTTAACTACACGTGTAACACGCTTGACCACTACTTACAATCTCGTCCCCTGTGCCATGTAAGAATCACATTACAACGGAGACGAACCCAGGATTCTGGTCCAACTTTATCCCTCATAAAAGGAATTGAGTCTCAAAGAAGGCCTCTCACTGGTACAAACTTGTACCCCACAGTTAATGCGTGGGATACGGTGGGTCGAGCTCAGGCCTAGAAGCCCAGGGGGTTAAAAGTCATGCTCAGATCTGGAGTAAAAACAAGCAACCTTCTCGCTTCCTTGACACCTCGTTGATCTTAATTTATTTTCTAAACAAAAACACAGATCAAGGCCTAACTGCAAATATGTGCAAGTATAGAACGTCAGGGGTAAATACTGAGGGGTTTTATTTGGCTTTGTATATAAACAGGGACTAACACTGTCTTTCTCACACACAAAAGCTGTTGGTCTTACGGACGGCAGCAAAGCAGGAGCAAACCAGCTGCCGGCTCTGTGCTTCCGAGCTCCGTGTGGCTGGATGCACGGGCCCCCGTGGCCTTGCTCCCGGCTCTCGTGCACCCTGCGGAGATCTTCCTCATATAACTCTGCTTCCCTGAGACCCACACCTCCGTTCTTCCTCTCCCTCTCCCCTCCGGTGTACTTTGTTCTGTTGTCCTCAGGGATCAGAGGGAAATTTCCTTCCGTCCGCTGCTTGCTATTTATTCTTTCTTCTTTTCAGAGCCCCTCGTCCGTGAAATAGCCTCCCTCTGACTCAAATGTAGCTTTGAAGACAAAGAGGAGCAGACGTAAGTGGATCAGTAATACTGCCCGATACATCAGAGGAGACATCCAGGAGCTCGTGACAGCAGCCTCCAGTGGGTGGGACTAACTTCACCTGCATTTTAACACTAGTTTCAATATTGCTTCAAATTGGAGCCTTTGAAATAGTTTAATGGATTCGATTATGATCTTAGCAGCTGTTATGAAAAATGCTCTATGAAATTAGGACGTGATATAACATATTGCTGAGACTGGTAATGAGTAATGTGGTGAGTCATTCAGGTTTTTTCCCTGAATGACGTTATTGTGGTGACGTAAATGGAATGCTGCCTGAGTATCAGATCGGGCAGCAGGGGAAGGAGGGAGACGATGATCCCCCCACTCTTACATGCCTTTTCTCCTCAGGAACACCCACACCTTGCTGGTGCAGTTGTCAGCCGAAAGGCTGAGCGGAAAGCAGCACTCAGGGCATTTAAAAGCTTCAATGGAATCTGCATACTATTCAGTCACTCTGAGTTCATAAAAGATGGAGCCAGTGGGATTTGGTTTAACGCATACTGCACTCGGGAGGCTGGCTTACGTACCTCAGGGAGGCAGGGTAGAACGGTCACCGCGAGAGGAGGCCTGGAGTCGGCCTGGCTGCAGCAGAATCCAGAACAAGCAACCCTGCCAGAAAATTGGCAATTTATCTAACCTCTCAGAGGTCCTTCGGGATCCTCAACTGCAGAACAGGGGCCGCAAGGACAACAGAATCACTGCACCGTTATGAAGATTAAATGCCTGGATAGACCACAAAGGGCTCCCAAGAGGGCTCGCTGTGTAATAACCGCCCAAGAAATGTCTTCGGGTACGGACAGGGAGACTTGCAAGACATGGAGTAGGGCCAAGCCGCACAGCAGTGTGTACATTCATTTAAAATATTTAGAAAGAAGTAATAAGTTTTTCTAATGGTAAATAAATGCATAAAATTGTGTAGAAGAACTGCAAGATATATTTCCTACTAGAGTGTTAGATTGGAAGACGCTGGTCAAATGGTAGTTTAATCTTACTTGTAGTATTAAAACTTTCTGTATGGTGTATTTTGTTCATGTAATTGTATGTATTACATAGTTAGATTTAGTTAAAAAGGGAAAATGTTCCATGTGTTTGGTACATTTTTTCTGAAAGACATCTTGATTCCACTCTAACCTGACTGGCCCCATTTGAGGACGTGGTATTTCCAGATGACGACAGGAGCCCACGGAACCTGTCAAAGCCCCACGGACTGTCCCTTCTCCCCGCAGGAGGAGGCTGTTCGCTTGCGGCCTCTGGCTCCACCGCTGGCTTCAGTCACTACTGTGTTAGTGCTGTATAAATAAAACGTACAGCGTCGCCGTGTGATATGTGAGACAAAGCTACATAACCATCCATTCTGGTTAGGGATCTACTAGGGGCAACTTTTCCTCTCAGTTCTATTAATAACTGATTCCTTTCTCGCTACTTAAACACTGCTCCATTTTGTACTTCAAGGAGAATTTATGCAAATTTTCTAGGAAGCTGATTTCATTTCAAAAGCATTGACTATTATTTTTTAATCTTTAATTAGGTTTGAGTTTACTGTTATATAAACTACATTTCATTAGCTAATCAAGGAAGGAAACAGTAAAGAACTCTCTGTGCATCTTTGTTCATATACACTATCAAAACTATTTATATGGCCTTGGAGACATAGTTTGGTTATTTTGTGGGGTGGTTTCCTGATGCATTCAATATCTAATTTTGTCTTCTTCAGCTTAAGATCTTCTTCAGCTAAAGAACTGCAGTTGGTGGGCACAATGGTCCAAATTCTGCTGTCCGTGTTTCTGGAGCAACTGTCTAGTTATGCTATTACAGGCAATGAAGTGAGGCGGAAATGCACATATAGTCAGAGAGGGTCTGAGATCTCCAGGAAGTCAGCAGAAAAACTAAAGACATCAAAATTATGGCAAATTTATAAAACATACCCGTGTCCATATATGTAAACATAACAGTGTCTGTATGTGTTTAATTAGCCAAGTTTGTAAATAGAAACTATGATTTAAAAATTTCTTACTGCAACTTGTGAATTAAATTTTAAGGTTTAAAGAACAAGGTTTTGATAATGGAACTTGAATACATAAAACATCAATTCAAAATAAAAATACAGACCAGAATGACTTTTTTTTGATGTTCAAAGTCCCTCAGTATCATTAGAAAACTCCAAAGTGTGAGAATTTGCAGTGTGACTACACTGTAATTGTCTTTTTTTGCCCCAGATTACTGAGGATTGAGCTCTGGGCCTTTGTACTGAGCTGCATCCTCATTAATTAATTAATTAATTCATTCATGTAATTTTGAGACAGAATCCGCTCATACCATTCAGTTGCTCAGGCTGAGCTTGAACTTGCAATCCTCCTGCCTCAGCTGCCCAGAATGCTAGGATGACAAGCATGGGCCCCTATATCCAGTTTCGAATGGTTCCTTAGTTTTCTTGCAAGTTCTTATTTCTATACCTCTTAGATCTAATAAGCATACATTCTTCCATGTCCACCTAAAAGAACTCAGCCATAACTTGTGTTAATCAACACCCCTCTAAGGATCTTGAGAGCATAACCATGAACCAATATGGGACATTTTTCAGAGCTGTGTGGGAGAATTTTCTGGTTTTAACTCTAAAAATAGGTATTTCTCTCTGCTTTGGGTTGAACCTTATAGAAGCTCTCGCCTCTCAATTAACTGGTCATATTTTCCTCATAGGTGTTAGAAACCTTAGTGAGACCTTGAAAACCACACTCTGTGGCATCTTCTTCCTGTTCGTAGATGCTTCGACTTCAAATTCCTGGCTTATTTCTTCAGTCCATTTTAGCTTGGTATATGGAGATGACTATCTTCCAGTCTACCTAACTAGAATTCTATGATCAACAAGGTCATCACTTAAACCTAAGAAGTACTTTGGATACATCTTTTATGTGAAGTTTCCTTGGGAGGGAATGACCTGTACTTGGGTTAAAGTTATTTTTACTTACAGAAGATCAGAAATGTACCTTACAGTTCTAACAAAGGCAAATAAAACTCAGAACTGAAAAAAGTCTACTTTTCCTAATGAACAGGAAATTCCTAAATGAAAACCCCAATAAAGTGACTGTGTTCCTATGAGACCGACTATTGTCTGATGCTCATGTGTATCTCACAGCTGACTACAGGGTCTGCTGGCTTCCGGGCAGCTACGAAGATCCAGCAAAAAGCACAAGCCAAGGAGAACCACCTTTTTGCATCGGAATTGCTTCCCTTCAGTGTCTCATGGTTCCAGCAAAGCAGGTTTCCATCATTTATACAGAGACAGATTCAAACCTTACACAGTATTCAATAAAAAAGGTAAAACTTTAGATTCATTAGTGAGGAAAAGTAAAGATTTTGGCTTTAATGATACGCCACAAGATAATCAATAAACACTGATTTCTCATTCATTTGGCTTCTTCACTAAAATTTTCCAGAGTGATTTACTAAGGATGTTCATCTTTTAGTGAAATTTGTTAGTGTTTCACAGTTAAAATTATTTATTGGGGACTAAAAAGAATACAAAATAAGTCATACAGGAAAAAAATTGAGAAATGTAAAAGTTTACAAAAATGCACACGAGCTGGGCATGGTGGCTCACACCTGTCATCCCAGCACTCGGGAGGCACAGGCAGGAGGATTGCTGAGTTCGAGGCTTGCCTGGGCTACAGAGTAAGCTCAGGGCCAGCATGAACTACAAAGCGAGACACTGTCTCAAAAAAAAAAAAATGCACATGAATTTAAAGAGCTTGAATCTATCCCAGAGTTCCTTCTGCTGCAGTTTCGAACTAAACAACATGACAGCTTGGAGAGACTGCCTCACTGCACTGTGTCTAATGCTCTCATGTGAGGCTCTGCTGATAAAGAGGTGCATGCACTCACTTTCTTTTTAATGACTTTCCACTTAATGAATTCCAGCTTTAATCATGGTTTAACCTTACTTTAAAATTCTGGGCTCCAGTGCAAAAACTGAATACTTAATGTACTCTCAAACACTATCAGGAAATAAATCAGACATGGTGCTAAGCGGTCGACCTGGCCTGTGAGGTGTCACCGACACAGCCACTCAAGAGGAAGGAAAAAAGAAAAAGAAAATTATTTCTTAGAAGACTCCAGAGACCTCAGAAATCTTCTCCTCATCCATATAAATGTTTGGCTGAAGCTATTCTTTTTTTTTTTAATTAAACCTTAAACTAATGTTTTAAGCTTAACTTTTTGGGTGATTTTCCTGTTTCTTACACTCTATTTTATTAAAAATGGATTTTAAAATATTTTATACAAAAGTACATGTGTCTTACATGTTTGTCGTGCTGAAATGACGAAGTAAGGAAAACACTCACAAACTTCTATCAAGCACGAACCATAACATGAGTGTTTTCAAAGTCCTTTCTATCTGCTGCTTCCAACTGTGGCTCTGCTTTTCCTACTAGTTATTCCACAAGTGCATGCTGAAAAATATATTGATTAGTTTTGCTTCCTTGCAAACCTTACGTATGGTCATAAATCACAGACTATTCAGCAAACTGTACTTTTGTTTGTCCATCCTTATGTTGAAAAGTGTGATTAGGAAGAATTCATGTTTCACTGCCACTATGCTGAACAATCCTGCAGTGAACTTTTCATGTTTTTGTCATGCTGGGGACTGAACGGGGGCCTGGTGCATGCTAGCTGCGTGCTCTACTGTGGAGCTGTGCTCCCAGCCCTGAATGTGGCTCTTCACGGCTATTGGAAAGAGCTCACGGAGGGTGAACTTCTGCCAGTGAATGGGCTGGGCCACCGAATTTGCAGCTTCCATCTCACTGGGTAATACCATATTACTTAAAAAAAAATACTTGCATGTTCAACATCACTGGTCATTCTTGAGCTGTGGATGAAGACAACACTGAGATTCATCTCACTCCACAGAGAACAGCTGCCATCAGGAAATAAACTGACAACAAATGCAGGCAGGGCTGTAGGGAGGAAAGAAACTTCTCCACTGCTGGTGGGAATGTAGACTGGTGCAACCACTGTGGAGATCAGTGCGGAGAGTCCTAGAAAAACTAGGCTTAGAGGTCCCATTTGCCCCTGCTATTTCCCTGCTGGGTATATTCACAAAAGAATTAAAAGCATCAAATCTTAGTGCCATATGTGCACCCATGTTTATAGCAACATAGTCTGTAATAACTAAATTTTAGAAATAGCCCAAGTCCCCTTAAATTGGAGACTGGATAAAGACGATGTGTTTTTTTCTTTTCTTTTCTTTTTTTTTAACTAAGACAGAGTATTACTCAGCCATAAAGAATGATAACTCGTGACATTTATTCTAGATGGATGCACCTTGATGCTTCTCTTTCTGGGAAATGCACTGTCTTTTGATGATCAAATTTTCATACTCTTCCTGCAGTCAAACTTAACAATTTTTTCCTTATGATATAGAACTTCTCTATTTAAGAAATTAAAGAAATATAGTATATTTTCTTCTGGAAGTTGTAAATGTTGCCTGTATGAGACTTTAACCTATGAGACTTTGTCTCATGATGACGTGGGGTGCTCTGGTTCCCCCAGCACCACGCGTGAGATGCACGCACTTGTGGACTTGGTCATCCAATATTCTTACATGCCATGGACTCGCAGGCCTTCTACTCTACTGGACCAGGTCACGAGTCGGGGGCTGAGACCACGGCACTCTCTCCCTTCCTTTCACTTCGTAAGGGCTCCTGTCATGTGGAAAAGCAAACTGCTCATCTTGGCCTCTCTTAAGAGTATCTTTACTACCCCGGGCCAGTCGTTCATGAAAATACAGTTTGGAAACAACATGCCAAATCCAAGAAGGTAAAACTTTGTTCTAATTTTGATTGAAACTTTATGGTACAGAGATTTAGAATAAAGCATCTTTACCAATTAGGACTTTCTTTCTTTTCCTATTTATACAGATCTTTTAAAGTGTCTTTTAAAGGGTTTTGAGTATTTTTTGTTAAATTACTCATTGGCTACCAAACATGTTTGCTACTGTATATTATATCTTGTAAAAACCTATATTTTCTGTTTGTTGGGACTGATGTGTAATGATTCCTAAAGTTATCTCCTTTCTAATTCTTATAAATTTTTATGACCAACAGGCTCTTACTTTCATTTATTCAGTGTCTTAATGAATGCATATGGACAATTTTGCTGCTTTCCATTCCCTTTAACACTTAAGTCTTTTTTTTAGTAATGTGCTGCCGAAGCGAGCACCTTAAGTCTTTTTTTTTTTTATCTCGTTTGCATGTCTTGTAGCTAGATAAGGACACTTAGTACAACACCAAGTAGAACAGTAAAGAACATTTAGTGGTGAAATGTTAAAACCATTTTAACTTTAAAGGAAATTTTTGAGATTTCTGTTAGTCTCACAATATCAAGTTAAACCAGATTTTCTATACTTAAAATTTGATAAAGCTTACTATGAATGGGTATTAAATTTTATTTACTTCACTCATTGAGACATTTGCATTTTTTCTAGTTAATATGTAAACTATAAGAATATATTTTCTAAAGTTAAACCAATTTTGTGTTCTTTGTATAAACACAAGTTAATCACAATAAATTATATTTTAAAAATTACATTTCTGGATTGAGTTTGCTACTATTTCATTTAGGGTATCTGATAGTTTTCAGTGTAACTTTTCTTTGAGATCAATCAAGGATCATTTTTCTTCCTTCTGAAATGCATCTTTTAGAAGTTTTTATGAGGAAGTACTGGTGGAAAATGATCAGTTTTTGCTTGCTTGAAATGTATTTCTTTCTTTCTTTCCTTTTTTGGCAATACCGGTCCTCTCTATATGTAGTGACATCCCAGCCCTAATTTTTATTATGAGATAAGGGCTTGCTAAATTGTCAAGCTGTCCACTCTGGGCTGAAA